>RJWM01019564.1:0-38903 GCA_004363535.1 Dasyprocta punctata | reverse complement strand
TGTGTTCTCTGTTGATGCCAGTTCAGATTTACCAAACCTCCCTTCGCCCTCTGGGAGCAGCATTACCAGGTGTGGAGGGATGAGAGATGGCTTTTCCCAGCCCTTGGGCCTCCAAGGCAGGAGGGAAGGCTTACTCGAGGGGAACTAGTTGAGAACAGGTGAGTGAGATGGGACCACTGGCCTTAATCTGATTCTGTGACTTCATAGTAGGGCCACCCTTGTGGAGTCTCCCCTGCAGAGGTGGCACAGCGTGCCCTTTGAGGAAGCCACATCACAGCAGCCGTGTTCATGCCAGGGGCCCAAGTTGTAAGACTGTGCCCTTAAACAGAGGTGAACTTTGGTTTTACACCTTTGGGCTTCCTTTATTCATCGCTTCAGGGTTCTCTCTAGTCTGGGGGACTCAGCTTCTCAGGGTAACTGAACGTCAATTACCTCTGGGCAGACACCATGGTTCCACTTGCCACAGCACATCATTTATTTAAAAATAATTATGACATACAAAAGGTGACCATCCATACCTACCAGTGAGTACACAGGCCTGGGCTGGAAGGAGATAACCATAAAAAACAACAGGTTAATGTGCCTCCTCCAGGAAGCGACGCATTGCATTCTCAAGGAGAGGTAGATGACGTTCAGTTATTATTTATAGCTGCAGTTGGGGGTTTGTGGGCTGCTAAGGAAGCCTGTGGCAGTCAGGACAGCACTGGCTTTGTTTGCCCGCATGCTGGTGCCTGCCTGGGGGCTCGTGGCTCTGTGCTACCCAGGAGGAGGGCTTCCTTTGCCTGCCACCGACATGTAGCTCACAATAGCCCTGGTTGTGCCTTCTTAGAATGTGCAGCACTGTGCATAGCTATCTTTGGCAATTCTGGACCACAGCTGCCCAGGAAGGAACCTCAAAACACACCCATTGTCCTTAGGCCAATCCCTACCGCCTTTAAGAATCCTCCAGCCTGCTAAACGGGTCCCTCTGCTGCAGGCTGCATGTGCCGGGCCTGTGTGCCTCTTCAGACCACCACCACTGGATGCTTGCATTACCGTCTATGCACCTCCAGGAGAGCAGACTCCACCAAAGCAGGGGGCACTTCTGAGCACAGATTCGTAGGCCCAGTACCGGGCATACGGGTGCTCAATGAACATTCCACGGACCGATATTTGGAGTCTATCTTTGGAAAATTCATTTTAAACACTAAGCAATGGTGATTCCCTGGGAAATTTTTCATGGAGGGCAACATTCACAGGGATACATACTTCTTGGGAATTGCTTATTTCCGAATCTTCAAATGTCAAAAGGGGGAGGGGACATTTAGGTCGCTAGTAACATTTAGTCCCTCGGAAGGTGCTCGTTACTATTATTTGATACAATGATAGTCACAATGAAAATCTTTTACATGTTTCTAACGTGTCACAATTTAAAACCCTTTCAGCTTCATTATTACATTTTATTATTTACTTATCATGGCTAAAGGATGAGCTGGAGGCATATTTTATTTTATTGTTTTTTGGTACCGGGGGTTGAACTCACAACCTCGCGCTTGGCAGGCAGGCACTTTAGCCACTGAGCCAAACTCCAGGCCCTATATTTTTTGAGGCAGGTTGCACCATGTAGTTCAGGCTGGCTTCACTCACGTTATAGCCCAAATCGCCCTCGAACTCACAATGCTCCTCCAACCTCAGCCTCCTGAGTGCTGGGATTAAAGGCGTGTGCCACTACGCCTGGCCGTAGGGGTCATATTTTAAAGTCCTTTAATAATCAAATAAACTTGATTTATCTGAAAGTCTTATTTTTAGAAATAAGTGCCATTTTGTATTCATTCATGGCCTATTTATTGCATACTTATGTGCTGGGCACTGTCTAAGGCACTGAAGATTCAAAGAGAAAGTTACAAATTCTAGTCATATTAGGGGAATCAATATAAAGTCATAAAGGCTATAATAAAGCTGGCATTAAAGACTTCAGAAGCAACGGGCAAGAGAGCAGGTCTGCCTGGAGAGGGGTGGGTAGACCAGTAGGATGGGAATGAGGGTATAGACAAGGAAGGTAACGACGGTGGTGATGACGCTGATGGTGCTGCAACAGTATATGGTGTTCACCAGGTGCCCTGCACTGTTTTGAGGTTTGCACAGATTAGCTCAGGTAATCCTAACTACCCTGGAAAGTAGGACTCTTATTTCCATTTCACAAATGAGAGAAATGAGGCATAAAGAGATTAAGAAAATTGCTCAAAATTGCATTAATAAGTGGCAGACATTGCTTACTATATTTTGGTGGGTTCTGGACTAAAAATTGCAACAATAGTGGCAAAGAATGCAGTCTTCTGTTACTGCCAAAACCCACTTTCCTTTGTTGCCCTACTGACAGGAAGCTCACTTACTAATTCTTAACCCAGTCCTTAAACTGGGCAGTATGTTGAGGGCCCTTCTTGTTCAGGTATTAAGTTTGGTTTGTGGCCTTGGCTCCACGTACCCCAAATAGCTCACTACAGAGTAATGGTTAAAATTAGGCATGGCAAGCTGTACAACCTTGGGCTAGACTTCTGGCACTGTTCATCCTCAGCTATGTGACCTCTGAGCCTTAGCTTCCTCATCTATAAAAAGAGGATAATAGCCATTTCTGTGCCTCTGGGGTCTCTCACCCCACACCCATCACACAAGATGAGGCCTCCGTCCACACAGATGCTGACATGGAGCCAACCTGGAAGCCTGAGAGTTCTCTGGCAGGACTGGAGCCATTGTTCTGTGCTGGGGAGGGCCCTGTGAAGGGAGGGGTCCAGGGCTTCAGTGCCCTCCCGGACATCTGCCTCGGGGATTTCCTCCACCTCGCAGTTTGGAGATACAAGCTCTTCCTTCAGGGGCTGAAGTTAGGGTAGCTGAAAGACACTACTTCAGAGAAACAACCCTTGTGGCTGGCTGGAGGCTGGCAGCTGGACTGGAAGTGGCCCTGGTCCGGGGGTGTGCCCCTGGGGTGCTGCTAGGAGAGACCTCAACCAACAGTGCGCTCTCTGTTTACTCAGGGGTTTCCTCCCCGGAGCTGCCGAGGAAGCAGCTTTGTGAAGAGAGGGAAAACATGTGAGTTAGATGAGGGACTCCGTGGGTCCTCAGAGCCCAAGTGGTGGAGCGGCAGAGCGCAGTCCAGTCCCTGCCTGTGTGGGCTCCAGGTGGCTGCACAGGTCTCAGAGGGGCCACTGCCTCCTTGGCAACCTGCTGTCTTCCTGAGGGCCGTTCACTGTCCCAGGACTCAGGCCCCTCAGGTGGTTCCTGAGGGGGCTTTGTCTGCATGAGTGTCTCAGAAATGTCTGTCTCTTCACAAACTTTGTTCCACCTCTTCCTCATCCTTGGTGGAAAGGGAATTTTAAGGCATAATGATATACTGAAATTATGCAAATATTGGAAGATCATAATAATAGGAAGAGAGAGGTTTGTTTTTCTAAGGAGGCCTTGGAAAAAAGAGTTCATGCAGCTCTCCTAGAATGAAGAGCAGGTTTCAGAGGCCCCGTGGCTGGGAGGCTCTTGGTGATGGTGGTGAAGGAGTGGGCAGTGGGGACAAGGTAGAGGGTGAAAGGAAGGAGGGAGCAGACTGAGGAAGCAGCAGAAAGTGTTTGGATTCAGCATCTGGTTCTTTTTGGAGTGGTTAGTCCATACTTACTGGAGGCAAATGCATGATAGTAACATCCTCAGGACCTCAGCTACCCGTCATCAGCTACAGGAAACATTGGATTCTTTCTGGGATTAGACTGTGTGTTCTCGGGGAGGATAAGAAAGTACAGTCTACTTTGACTCAATAGACTGAGTATCTCCTGTACTTGCTTTGAGCTGAGGAGGAAGGAAGCTAGGGGAGCTGAGGGGCTCTTGCTCTTGTTGGGGGAGACCACTCCTGCAATAACCATCAGAGAAGGCAGCAAAGGACCAGTAGGGGCCTCTTTTGTGGGGTGGTACTGCAGGGAGGCTTCACAGGGTAGCCAGGGACACACAGCACTGCAGAGCTGGCCTTTGCAGCCCAGCTGTAGCAGGTCTTCACAGGAGCACCTAGCTCTGTCTTGAGATCCTCCTTGTGCCATCGGTCACTGGCCCCAGATCAGTCAGTGCACAGGACAGGACTGTGCACCTGATGCCTAAGGTCAGCCTGGGCATGAGGGCACAGGATATTCTCTGCACTCTGGGCTCTTTGGCATCCTGGCACAGAATGTCAGTTATGTTTCTTTGTCAGGAAGCTAGTGAAACTAAGGGATATATTGATGGCCTCAGCAGAAGCTCAGGAAGGCTTTGCTACACACAGTTGCTGGGGAAAGTCACAGCTGAGCAGAGGGCAGGTAACCACTCCAGGCTGGTTGTGCTGAGCTCAAGCATGTGGCGGCACTCCCAGAGCTTAGGTTCTATGGTGTACAAATGGCTTCTCAATGCCCGGGAAACCTCTCCTGCTCTGCTACTGAGATCTGCAAACCTCCAGGTCCTGCTTCAAGGACTCCCATCAGTTGTGGTGTAACATGACCAGGCCCACACTACGCTGGACCTCATCCCTTCCGCCCACCCATTTTGTTTTATCTAACCTCTTCCCATGGGCATGTTAAACCTCCTAGAAATATACTGGATCCTTTCCTCCTTTGTAACTATGTCAAAAATGTTCTCCTTTTTGTTTTCTCCACCAAGAATTTTATAAGGATCTTGGAACAGTTGGTGCAGATAATGAGAAAAGCAGGATTGGATGAGTAGTTACAATGTCAAGGGATTTGGAAGAACTATTTTTTTCCCCATCATTGTACCCAGTGGAGAAAAAGTTTCAAGCCATCCTGAGAAAAGTAATACAGAGTGAGTTGTCAATTCAATAGAGAAAGTACATCATATAGAGCCTCTTATATTCATGGGAGGATTTATAAATAATTAAGAGTATCCTTTTAAACAAGGCAGAAGTGTAAGGAATTGCCCTTGGACTGTTCCAGCTAGCATTTGCTATATTGCCTACAGTTCATGTGACAAATTTGATGCCAGAGCTGAAAAATATAAGAAGAAGAATCCAGAGAGGAAAAAAATTTTCACTAGCTGAATGGAACCATAGGATCCAGTGCTTCATTCTGCTTTAGTGTGACTGTTAGTGACATGTTCTCTCACACTATGAACCATTTATATTTCCAAAGTGTAGGTTTAGAATGTCATTTAATGTGTGCACTGACCACACAGTATACCATTTCTGAGTTTGCTTTTGAGATCTGAGTTGTTTAGCTCAAATCCTCTGCATAATGGTCCATGTTATGGGTTTTGATACATTGCTAGTTTATTTTTCTAACTTGAAAGTGTTAATCACAGAATCTTTTTTCTGCCTTTTTTAAAAAAGGAAAACAACAAAGTCTGCTTAGTATAAAAATTTCAACAGCATAGCTGCATTTTCCACTGCCATGTTGTGCATGGCACGCATGCCTGGATCCTACTGGTGCTTTTCAATAGATAGCGGCTACCTCAGTTCAGGTCCTTACAATCTCTTCCTCTAATTACTTTCATTACATAATTACTTTTCTTACGTCCTGTCTTGCTCTCCTCCTTAGTTATCAGCCACACCTAACTTTGTAACATCAAACTGAAAGTACAGTCGGTTATAGCTGATGACACACAGGCCAGGGTGAAAAGAAACAAGCACTCTCCTAGGTGCCAGCGCTGTGTCTGGGTGCAGTCCCTTCGAAGGATGTAGAAGGAAGTCCAATCAGAAGGAGTCAAAATGAACATGAAGCTTGAAATTGCTGCAGCCATGAGGGGATCTAGTGGTGGTGAACCTATGGCATTCATGCCACTGTTTTCTTTTAAGACAAAAGTTATTAAACTAAACCCCTGATATTCAGGTTTAATTACAGTGTTGGCATTTTTTGATAAATAAGTGGGTTTGGTGTTGCAGTTTGGGCATGCGTCTCTAAAAGTTTCACCTTCACAGACTTAGAGCTTCCAAGAGGTCTACAGAGGAAAGGTAACACAGGAAAGTGCGGCAGAAGGGTGGGGCCTGGTGAGGTCAAACCGTGTGACATGCTGAAGCTGGGGGGATTTCCTTTTGGTTTTGGTTGGTGTTAGTCTCAGCTGGCCTGAAGTAAGTTGCCTTTCCCTTGCAACTAGAAAGATCCTAAGTGCTGGAAGTAGCTGTGAAAGAAAACCGGGCAGATCTACTTGTGCCCATGTGGAGTGATATCTACGATACCTTGCAAAGTAAAGACGTAACACAGCGGGTGTAGCATATATTCATTTATATGTAATTAAAAAGCTGTTAAGAGTGGGTGAGTGCTTATGCATATGTGTGTGATGTATATAAATGACCTTGGCTTACCCAGGTAAGGCCTTTGAACAAATTAGAGAAAAATTGTCAAACTTGGTGTATGTACCCGCAGGCCAGGAAGCAATTTGGCAAGCCAGTGTGCAATGGATTTTAACCTCTTCTGGTCTCCTTGGGTGGTTGGCTTCATGCACAATAGTACACTGTGGGCCTTGTGTGTAAGTGGGTATCCTTATCTGTGATACCACTAGTAGGATATATGTAAAACTAGAAAGTTCCTTCCTGGGAAGGGACAACTAGGAGTTTAGAGGTAGTTGGTAGAAAGGATGCTCAATCTTCTGTACTGAGTTGGAGAATGAAATTTGTCACCACGTTCACAAATTACTGTTTAAATCTAGTTCTTTAAGGGTATAACAAAGAAAATAAAATCCACCAATTTGATCTCAGTTGTTCTCTTGCTTAAGAAATCCTTCAGTGGCATAAAGAAATTCCTGCTACTGCAGCACATCAATTCAAAGGCCCCTTTTAGCTGGCCTCAGCCTGCCTTCCCTGCCTTATTCCAGCCATTCTGTTCCCTCCCATGGTGATCCAGGTGCTTCTGCAAGGTTGGGACATTGTGATTCAATTTTTTTTTTTTAATTTCCATTGTGATTCATTTTAAGATCAGGTTTGCTGGTCCTTTCTTTGGTAACTACCCATCATCCTTCAGGGCTCCCCTTCCT
Organism: Dasyprocta punctata; assembly: GCA_004363535.1. Classification (NCBI taxonomy): domain Eukaryota; kingdom Metazoa; phylum Chordata; class Mammalia; order Rodentia; family Dasyproctidae; genus Dasyprocta; species Dasyprocta punctata. The sequence goes on along the minus strand of RJWM01019564.1, from coordinate 31,937 downwards.
GGGTGTGTCCCTGGTCCTCTGTGTCTTTCTCTTTCTTGTTGCTTGCTGCTGTTGATTGTAATTATGTGTATATAATTATAGTTATGAACCTGCTATTCTGCAAGTGAACTGCTTGAAGGACCTAAGACAGTTGGTGCTTGTAACTTGATGAGAACAGGCATCTTGTACCTGTTCCATGAAAGAAAGGAGATGGGTTCAGATTCCAGCTCTTTTTACTCAACTCTATCGCCCTTTCAGGTTTCTCTTTTCTTACAGCTGCAAATTCTTATCTATTCTTTGCCTCTGTGCTCCATAACAATTAGCCAGGTTGTCGCACATCTAGAGTTTCCATCCAGTGTAGATCTCATTCTTCACCGTTGGCAGCTCACGGCATCTTCTTTCACTTCCTGAAGGGTGCATCTGAGACTCAGAGCAGATCTGGTGACCCTTTTATTAGTCTTTTTTTCTGCCCTGACATGTCAGAAAGAGTTCAACTAGTGTAGAAAATTGAAGAGGCTGGGGAGAGGAAGAGGAGATGAGGCTTTGTAAAAACAGTGTCAGTCTCTTGGGCTCCTGGCCCACCCAGTGGTCTTCCTCCTTGGTGATCTTCCTCTTACCTGGAGGACCTGTTTGGGAGCTTTCCCATGCACCCATCACACCTGTTAAATAATCCTCAAGCACTGTAGAAATCTATGCTCTGTACTTAATATCTGCAATGCATTTTTTCCAGGAAGGAAACACAGGAATGGGATGGCTCCCTCCTCAGTACCTCAGAGGAGCTGGCCAGGCCTGGTCAAAAAACCCAGACTCCCACTGGGCTGGCCACTGCTGAGAGCATCATAGTGAAGTAGCAGACGAAAAAATAAAGATGAATAAAAAGGAGACAAGGTGAATCATAATTTTACAACTGTACTTTTAAGAAAATCTGCAATTGCTCAAGGTTGCAATGTCATCTTTCCCTTCCAGGAAATTCTCTTTTAAAGAAGACGTAATCTAAAGTGGTGCTATTAAGTGGGCAGTGTGTCTCAGCTTCAAACATATGTAAATAGTTTACATTCTAACCTAACCACCAAAAGGGTGACCTGACAGACGGTAGGAACATGCAGACACTCCAAGACCACATAAATGTTCCCCACTCGCAGACCATAATGCACCTCTCCTGAGGGCCCACACTTTATCCCCTCTGAGTATATACTTTAAGAATTCTGCCTAATGAACTTCTTTTTACCTCTCACTGACATATCTTAAAAATTTCTTTTTCTGTTGATGGAAGTCAGCAAATTTACAACTTATTCTGCGGATGCAGTATCTTGAGGTTCTCAGCCTCCTCTTTGGGGACCTTTTCTGGCCCTATCCATTAATAGTAGATGTTCTGGAAAGACCCAGATAACTGTTGACTGGCTAATGATGAATAAGGAAGACCATAGGCTGTTGTCAAACCCATCTCTGGTTTTCGCCTTGGAGAACAATGGTTGGGTGCAGGTGCCAGCCATCAGTCACTGGGGAGATGGTATTTCAGAGGCTTTGGACAACTAATTCAGGAGCTCTGCTAGCCTACACAGTGTCTTCATATGATTCAAAAAGAAAGCTCTCCTCTGGGCTGACACAGCCCCATGCTGGGTCACAGGGCTTGCAAATTGGCGGTACCTCTGTCCAAAGAGAGATGGTTCATTCCTCTGTGCAAGCAGCAAGGCACCTGCAGCTCAGTGCTGCAATGCAGTGCGTGAGCTGCACAGCCAGGACACAGCCCGAGAAACATAGCTTGGTGAGCTCTGAGAAGGGAGAGTGTGAGAAAAGTGAACGGATAACTGAGCTTTCTACCATTGTTTCTAGTTGATTTTCTCAAAGTGTGGAACTCCTACGGGAATCACCTAAGGTACTTGAGGAGGATGTGTATCTGGGGACTCACCTCAGAACAAGGTTAGATTCACTTGAGAATGGGACCCAGCAAGCTGGATTTTCAGCCAGATCCTGAAATGCGTGAAGGGCCCACAGAAATTTAAATACTGCCATTTTAGCAGCTGTTCCATCAGAAATCCTTGAGACATGCCTATCTGGGGGTCTGGAACTATTGGGCTGGAGAGAATAAGAATTGCTCATTTATTTCCTGATTTCTGCAGGGTTATCTCCTCATGTGTCCTTGTGGCCTTTTCTGAAGGTTTCTTTGCTGGGATTTGAGGCTGGCGTCATTGCTTTCCCTGGGACCACCACTTGCTTTTTCTTAAAAGGCAACTTTAAAACTAATAACTCTAGCTACTTATGGTGGTATGTGCCTGTAATCTTAGTATTTGAGGCAGAAGACTGGTGAGTTCGAGACCAGGTTGATTTGGTTTTGCATATCATACATTCAGTAAAATATAGTATTAAGATAAATTTTGCTTTTATTTATAGTTTTTAATGAGACTATGTCTTAGTTACTTTCTCATCACAGAAATGCAATGCTCAACACCCACAGTTTACAAAGGAAAAGTTTATTTTGGCTCACAGTTTGTAGAAGTTTCAGTCCATAGTTGGTTGGCTCCAAGGCAGGGCAGCATGACAGAGGAAAAATAGTTTGTGTCTTGGCAGGGGGAAGGAAAGAGGATCAAAGGAAGAGGGTGGGAGATAGACCTTTCCAGGTCACACCCCCAGTGACTCATTTCCTTCAATTAGGCTTCACCTCCCAACATCACATTTAGCTATAAAGTTATCAGTAGACTAATCCACTGATGAGTATCACATCTCCATGTTCTAATCACCTCTCAAAAGCTCTGTTTATGACTGCATGAGGCTTTGGGGGACAAAAATATAAACCATAATAGGCTACTAGAAAATTAATAATTCTACAGATGGATAGCACTATACTGATAATGGGCCTGCTCTAGACATTGCAAAACAGAAGTCATTGGTGATCTAAATTCTAAGTCTTGTGATTACTGTTGGGGTAAGTGGAAGGGAATGTAATTCTAGGAGCAGCTCAAAGGCCCTCACGCAGACTTAGGAGCTGGGGAAAGGCTTCTCTGGAGGAGATGGTGCATGGAAGGTGTGAAGTGCAGAGTGAAATGGGGAGGGGTTCAGGAGGTGCTAGGGGGCTGTGTGTTGGGGGAGTTATAAGTCCTTCAGCATGGCTGCAGTGGAGTGTTGGGGGAGAGGAGGAGGACAGACTAGAGAGGCAGGTAGGGGCCAACCATGGCCTGCTTCTTTCTGCTAGAGATATGACGTTCTTTACTAGGAAGTGAGATTGGAAGTGTTAGACATGAATGAGTATTTGGTTTCCTTTCCACCTGCAGTGAGCAACGGACAGGAAGGTGCTCAGCGATACTGAGAATGAAGAAAAAGCGTTTCTATGTGTATTCCTTTTTTACCAATGACGTAGCGTATACAAGGGAGCTTTGTAAACGTCATTTCCCTGTATAAATATTAATTCATTATGGGTAGTGGGATCTTGATCTTACTATAAAAATATTGAAATTATGAAGTCTAGCTCTGAGAAATTTGCAATATTTGCTTCGGGATTTAATTCATTTTATATTTGGAGGTAATTTTAATAACAGTCTTAATAGGATAATAATAAATAATGACAACAATAACCCTTTATAAAGCAAAAGAGAGTAACAGTGCTGAAGCTTCACATTCTGGATTTTGCAGGGATGGAGCAGCTCAGGTTACAAACCAAAGATATTATACAAATCATGTTCTTGTAGGGTGTAATGTATCCAGAAGTTAGGACCAAAGACTTATGCGTAAAAGAGCCATCATGATCTGTCCATTTTTACAGAATGTGTCTTCATTCAGATGGCTATTTTCATCAAAATTCCAACGGAGTAGTAACTAAATGCTTAGCATGAGATTTTTCACTTTTGTGTGTGGTTTAGCTTGGCTCTTAACATGCAGTAGAATGGTTAGCATCTGAGAGCTCATTATCTGGAAGTGGTTAGTTTGCACATTGACTATTTTTCTTTGAGGTTGCTCTAGGGATGAGAAAAGGGTAGATTCATCCAGGGCAAGGAATTTCTGCAAGTGAATGTCCTGTCTAGAAGGACCCCTGGAAGACTGAAAAATTGCATTACTTTCACCTAAGTAAACGGAGGTTCTCCAAGGAAAGGGAAGGTTTTAGGACATCTGTTCATCCTTTTTTCCTATTTATAGAACCCCTACCATGTAGCTAACTTTGTTAGTCACTGAGAATAGGTGAATTGAAAAAGAGCCCTTGTCTAATGACAGTCATAATCATGGCTCAGTTGAGTAAGGAAATATATCAACATACACAGTAAGGTACAGTGTGGTTTAATGGTACTGTGAAGTTATGTACACAGAGCTGTTAAAGACCAAGGGAGGAAGCCATTCAAATTTAGTTAGGACAAGAGTGGGAAGGGCAAGAGAGCCCTCATCTAGGAGGTGACACCTAAGCCTTGAAGCATGAGTGAGAGAAGATGGACAAGGCATGAAGGGCGTGTTGGTAGTATGAAGGCTTGGTTGGTGGAACTTGTGGATGGGAAGGTGAGTCATAGGAAGGAGAAAGTACCAAAAGACGCTATTGATAGGTAGGTGCAAGAAGAACCGGGAGGAACCTGGAACAGCCCCCAGAAGGGTGTGGGCTTCTTCCAGGACCTGGTCAATTGGAGGATGACAAAATCTAGCCTGCTTTTGAAAGAATTCCAGCACCATTGTGTGGGGAGGGCCTATTCAACAAACTGAATCCACGCTTGCTGGAAAACTGCAACTGTCTGCAGTTCCTTTCATTTTCTCTGCCAAATGTCTAGGCTACGCTGGGCAAGTAGGCAAAGGCAGGATTTTCTTAGGACAGGATACCCTCCTGTTACTTAGCCAGGGACCTCATGGGGTGCATTGCAGACAAATCACAGCTTGCCTGCTCAGGCTAGAGACCTTCCAAGGGCTAGAGAGAACCTGAGTCACCAAGTGGGAATGGCTCCTTCTGTCCCAGGCCCTTTCTATGGTGGCAGGGGTAGGCTGGATGTTGGCCTGAAGGCCCAGCCCTTGTCTGGCACCTGTGTCTTCATGGCTACTGGGAGGTCAGCCTCTCTCCCTGATGTGAGGCTGGCCCTTGGCACCACAGCAGGGTGGCAGGAACCCTGGTGAAATGTGCAGTTTCCTCTGGCCATGTGCCACTGTTCCCACCACGAACTGATGCTCCACCCTGAGGCAGGATGCCCTGCCCTTCAGAGCAGTTAGAAGTGTGATAAATACATTTGTTTTTGCATTTAAACCTTTCCTGGCACCGGGAGGAAATGCATCTGCAGCCTGCCTGGCCTCACTGCTCCTGTACCTCTGCACAGGCTGCCCTTCCTGGCTCTGGCTTTTACACAATCTGGAGCCTGGGTAATGATTACACTGGCTTGCTGGAGCCCTGTCCTCCATTTCTCCAAGGGCAACGCTGAGATGAAGGGCTCTCTGGCTGCTTATCAACATCAAAGGCACCTAATCACAGCACTCCAGGTAATCAAAGCCCAGCCCAACCCTGCTCCTCATTTCCCTATTACAGCAATACACTCTGTTTATCTTTACCTTGTGAATGGCAGAAGGTCAGGCTGACCCCAGAAGTTCTTACAGAGCCCGGGCACTTACCTGGGGGAAGCAGCATTTACTTCACTCTTCACCTGTGAGTAACTGGGTGCACCTAGACACTCCAGAGGCGTCTGTGAGCTGCAACCCCCAGATGCAGCCATGCTAATAGAGCTGTCCTTGGCAGGAGCAGGCTTGCCAGAAAGACGGGCTGGGTGAAGCCAGGGCATGGCCTCCTCCAACTGTTCTCTCCTGGACAGCTGACCCTCTCCATTGTCAATGTCCCTGTGCAACTCATCCATGGTCAGATACTTGCTAAATGCCTGTGCGCGCCAAGCCCTGTACTCTAAATATGGACAGGAAACTACGGGTTAAGTGGCACTGTATGCTAATAACCAGGAAATTTGTTTGGATAGTCAGTATTCCTTGGTTAATGCATCTTAGCTCATTTCTGAGGAGTAAAACACTGAGGTATTAAAGATCATTTTGCTGTTTATTGCTGCAACTTGGTGAGATATATTATCCTTTGGTAAAAAACAGAATCAAAAAGTGTACTCTTTGCTGTTCTTTTAAAATGTAGCTTAAAGCGGCCACAGCTTTGCTAACTCAGCAATGTCACAGGTAAGCCTGCTCAGTAAGACCCTCAACTGAGGTTCATATCCTCACAAGGGTGTGTGACTCTGGGCAAGTTCTTGACCTTCTCTAAATTCAGTTTCTTCATCGGTAAGAAAGGAGACGCAGATATGAGCAACTTCATAAGATCCTTTTGAGAATTAAAAGGAAACCAAGGTAAAGTATGGACCAAAGAAATATTCAGTAATGTTTTTATATGCCCACTCTGGGGCTACAGTAGAAGAGTAGATCATGGCCCTTATTTACAGGTGTTCCAAGTCGGGGAAGGCCATCTTGCTGCCATATAGCAAACACAGAAACAGAGACTGGTGCACGGTGCTATCCAACTCTGGGGAAGTAGGGATGCTTCGCAGAAGAGGCAGCCTTTAGTTGAAATTAAAGGGTGAGCAGGGGTCCAGCAGGCAGAGAAAGGTGCGGATGAACATGCTGGATGGTCAGCAGCTTGTACAAAGGCAGAGAGGCAGGTGAGAGCATGGCCCTGCCTTCTGTGGCCTGACCTACAGGAGTTTGTTAAAGGTTAGATCTTTTTCAAAAGGATAAAATAATGAGTATTATGAAATTATAAATTAAGACTCTGTCAGTGATTTTATTTAAATCACTCATAAATGATGAAAGCAGTAAGATGTTACAAAAAGATTCAAAGGAGAATTCAAGGAACATTCAAGTACAGGTGACCAGAAATGCTGAAGAGAGGGTTGGGGATTTGGCTCAGGGACACAGGACTCCTGGCCCCAGCTTTAGTCCCAGTACCCCCAAAAAGGAAATGCTGAAAAGAATTTACATATGCAAAAACTGTCAATATCTACAGGGAAACAATTTATTACACCTCCAGGGACACGATTTGCACTTATTTATATGACCATAAATCATTTGCACCACTTTCGCTGGTCTCCAGTTTATCCTTAATCCATTTGGACCCTTCATTCTCCTGAGTAAATGACTGTTCTCTTGCTGGTTTTTCTTCACTTGCCCTTCACTATCATATACTCTCTCACCACCACCACTACCACCACCACACAACCCATTCCTTCTCCTCTCTTCTCTGCCTTGTGCTAGGGGAAGGCTGACTCCCCCAAATTCTATCACCTGGCAACCTTGTTCTGTGCCTTGGAGAGTGAGGTGAGAAAGAGATTGGGGTATTCATTTCTCTTGCCTCTTTCTGCATTGTTGCAGTCTGATATCACTCTATTCATCCCTGACAGTCGCCATCACTGAGCTTCAGCTCTCAACCAGGGCCTACAACAACTTTCCTCCTCATGCCTCTGCTAGTATAGGGGTGGGTTATGGTCTGGATTATATCCTGTCAAAAGTCATATATTGAATTCCTTCAGAATAAGAGCTTATTTGGAAATAGGATCATTGCAAGTGTAATTAGTTAAAATGAAGTGATGCTGAAGTAGGATGGGCCCTAATCCAATGTGATTGATAATCTTTATATAAGGGATTTGGAAATGGATATGCACACCAGGAGAACACTGTGTGAAGACTGGAGTTGTGCTGCTACAAGCCAAGGAACTACTGAAACAGATCCTTCTCTAATATCTTCAGAGAGGCCACAGTTCTGCAGACACCTTGACTCCAGACTTCTGGCCATCGGGACTGTGAGACAACATATTTCTGTGGTTTAAACCACCTAGTTCCTGTCCTTTGTTATAAGTGGTAATAGCCTTCTGCTATTGCCAGTCCTTGGGTACCTCACCTTCCCCTTAACCCTGCCCACACCTGCAAAAATGGCTCTTTCATTGAAAAATCTCTTCAAGACTCAAGCAGAGCATGCTGTCTCTAGCCAGAATCATCCAATAGACACAGATACGACTTACTGTCCCCTTTTACCTTCCCTCAGGAGAAATGTTATATTCCTGGTCTTCATATGCTCATCTGAGTTGTTGTGAATTGAAACCGGCATTTATGGTAAAGTTGGGAGTATAATAGTGGAGGGCAGTTTGCATTTTCTTATCTTGTTGCTACTATAAATGACATTGTGCCAGAGAAAAAAGATAATAGCAGCGGACACACACACACAACTTAATTGACATTTTACATGGTAGCCAGTCTCTTAAATGTCAGCATCAACAGAATGGTGATTTCTGTGGCAGGCTAGGCCCCAATGTTTCTGTCTCTGTCCTGGGATCACATCCATGAAGGGGTCTTCACCTTTCTCCACGAAAAGCAATATTAGACCAAACTACACACACTTGTCTGTGCTAAGCCTTAGTGTATCAGAAGAGCCCGTTGTGTGCTGTGGAGTGTCACATCCCCACGGCCACTACAAATTGGAAATACAAATATCTCTTTATCCCAGCAACCCTTCCTTCTCTCTTCCATGCCAGTGTTGGAACAAAGGTTACCCTGTATTCTTTGGCTAGGTTTCCAGACTTTTCCTCTGACTGGCACATTGAAAAGATCTCTTCTTAACCCAGTAGTTTTATTTTCTCCACTCAAGACAACACACATCAGTCGTTATGATCAGCAGTGATAAACTGACACTTGAGCAAGGCCATGCTGATGGCAAATGTCCATCCCATTAATTTTCTAAGAGTTGAAATGCCAACATATGTTCTGTTAAGTGTGAATGGCCCTTGTAGATTTGAAAGCCTGGTCAATGTATCTCATTTCAGAACTTTTTCTCCATAGAATATTGTGCCAAACAGGTAGACTCCCCAAAGCACCATAATAATAATGTTTACAATAATAAATTTCTTCGCATATTGCAAGATTTAAACCAGCTTGTACAGTAGTTTTCAAAATAGCAGTCTTCATAAAAACTCTCTGGCCCTTCAGAACAGTATCAATCCTGCCGTTTCCCTGGCCAGAATATTCCCTGATACAGTAATAATAAAAACATCTAAATATGTTTTATTTTAGTAATTTTACTTTATATTTATAGCAGGTGATTCTGGTTTTCCATTTTAGAGAGTGTCATAAATGACTTTTTAAAAGTTATATGATAATTTGATGGTTTTGAAGATGGAATGGCTCAAAGTATAGAAAACCCTGGTATTTGAAGTAACTACATCAGCAAATAGATTCAGTCCTCCTCCAAACAAAAATTTCAATGCCATAAACACATGCCCGTACACTCACATGCACACACGCAGACATCAGAAACTCTCTCCTCTGCCCAGCTTTCATGAACTCCCTTCCTAGAGATGAGGAGCAAGGCACATGTCTGGGAAGGACTGGACTATTCTAGAAAAACAGTGTCTCCTCAGGAAGCTAAGGTCCTGCCTCCTCTCCTGGTGGCTCCTACAGTGACCTCAGTCTAACCTAGTGTGAACTGGGGGTGGGAGGGAGCAGGCCATACCAGCCTCTTGTAAGACCTTCGTGTATTTACAATGTGTATTAGTTTCCCATGGCTGCTGTAACAAGCATCACAAACTTGTTGACCTAGAAACAAGAGATACCTGTTCTCTTACTGTTCTGGAGGCCAGAAGTCTGAAACAAGGTATAAGAAGGATTGGCTCCTTGGGGAACTTCTGAGGGAGAAACCACCCCAGGCCTTTCTCAGAGCTCCTGGTGTTTGCTTTCTCTTTGGTGCTGCTCGGCTTGCAGATGCATTGCTCCAGTCTCTGCCTCGGCCTTCACATGGCCTTCTCTATGTGCCTGTCCAGATTTCCTTCCTTTACAGGGACAACAGTCATTTGATTAGAACCTACCCTAAACCAGTGTGACCTCATTTTAATTTCAATCCATTGTTTTTCGGGGTGTGCCGGGAATCAAGCCGGGCTTTGTGTATGCAAAATGCATGCTCTACTTCTAACCCACACCTCCAACCTACCCCCTTAACTTGATTACATCTGTAAAGACTGTGTTTCTAGGTAAGGGCACATTCATAAGTATCAGCAGTTAGACTTCAACGTGCCTTTTCAGGGAACAAGGTCCTACCCAGTTACACAGTAGCTAAAAGTTGCAGACTTGAAGAATGATTTCAGATGTGTCTGAGAGTCAAATCCTGGCTGTGCTAGATGCTGATCCTGCTTTGTCTCTGCTTCTTTAGCAGCCACAACACAAGTGCCCAGCCGTGAGTCTGTGTGAGGATTGAATAAGATAAAATCTTGTGAGAGGATTTGCCGACGGGCCTGGGGGTGACATGTCAGCTGCAGTGTGGGCTGGGGTGAGGGACTTGCAGGACAGATCTTTTAGAATGGAGGCCTATTTAGGGGCCCCTTTGTAACAACCACCCACCACTACCCAAGGGATTTGTGTGTGTGTGATGTGTGTGTGTGTGTGTGTGTGCGCTTTCATCTAAACCCAGGACTGGGTGATTAATAACCAAAGCTCTGGCTAGGAACCTATACTCTGAGTCTAGGGTATGATGCATCGCTAAATGTCTCTAAATGTGGCTGAAGACTGATGTCTGAGTCTTTTAATTAACATAAAAGATTTTCATGATCTAACTTTGAATTGGCTACAAGTGTTGCAAAGGGACCTCTCCCCTTGCATTACTGTGGAATTAGGGCAGGTACACCAACTTTATCCACTTTGGAGAGGTACAGAGGGGAAGAGTTCTGTTAAGTGCAGAGCCCCAGCAGGTGCCAACAGATTGGAAGTTGAACTGGTGCTGCTGCTGGAGTGCCGTCGTTTCTGTCTTCCTTCAGCGAGCTTTCCGCGTAAAGTATTTATCAGCTGCCACCTGTCTGAACTTGCATGAATATGTGGTATGACGTTTACTTGAACATATTTTTCATGTGTGGTAGACTTCTGCTGGGGTTCTGCCTTCATGTCGACACTCGGGCTCATAGTGAGTCAATCAGGGAGGGGGGTTATTGCCCGCATATGCTTCCAGCCACTGGAATCGCACACAGCCGCATGTTTGAACGAACGTTCGGAGCAGAGAGAGACATTGGCCTAAGAGAGTCAATGACGTCCTTTCTTCTGCCAGTTGGGAATTAAGACTGAAAACACTATACTTACTGCTAGAGGTGATGTAAGTAGCAGTGAGGAGGCCATGTGGATGGCCAGGCAAGAAAGGCAGTCATCTAAGAAAAGGAGGGCCCCGTGCACAGAGGCAGGGATAGAGACCAGGGGCCACAGGAGTGGAGATGTGAGGGGGTGAGAGCCAGGCTGCAGGGGCTTCTGGACTCCCACTGGATGTTTTGGTTCCTTAGAGTTTTCTGACTGATCTTCCTGTCCCGGGGATTCCAGGATCTACTCCTGTATCCTTACAATGATTTCCTTCTTCTTGCTTAGATGAGGCTGAAGTGGTTTCTGTTACTTCAACCAAAAGAATCCAACACAATGAAATATCATGCTGGAATGGATGTAAATACCTCCTAAGATGGCTCGTACATCTATAGGCTCCATTCATATCCATTCGACCTGACCGCATTAAAATACATCTTGATCACAAACAGACAGAAGGTGCACAGGCGTGTGCATACACACACACACGGCACCAATGTGTTTGTTTGAATTACCAAATTGCACTTTCTCACATTCCTAGATGTGAAATACGTTTTGGTTTTTCAGACTCTTCCATTAGGTTTTAAACAGATGGATGAGACTGAGGAGTTGAAAGAAAATATTGCTAGCTTTTCTTTGAAATGAAGTCCCCTTCTTACAATTAAATTAAGTTCTAGAACATGTTTGCAGTAGACAGCACAAAAAAATCATGTTTTATGGTTTTCTTTAGTCATTTTTTTCTTCAACAGACATTTCTTGAGGCTAAAATGTGCTCTGTCTGGGTTGGATGCTATGAATCCAAAGGTAAGGGAGGCTCAGGCCCTGAGTCATCAGACCCGAGGTGGTTCCTTGAATCCAGCGAGCTGCCTTCTTTCTCCTTAGTGGTATCTTCTGGTTTCTCAGTGTTCCTGTGCTACCCTCTTGTCACTATTACAGATTCTGCACCTCCGGGTTTCCCGTCACTCGTTCTAGAAGTTGTTTTCATGGTGTTTGTTTTGTTTGGAAGCAAAGAATGTTATCTGTTTCTAAGTTAGAATTCTCCTCGCAAGTATGTCAGCCAGCAGGAAGTGGTGTGACCTTGAACCAAACTTGAACAGACCGTCTCACCTTGGGACTTTTACCCCTGCAGTTCCCTCTGCCAAAAGGGCAGCCCTTTCCCAGATATCTTCAGGGTTCGTTCCCTAGCCCCCCCAAGTCTTTGCCAGAATGTTATCTTCTGACCACTCTCCCCAACATTTCTGACCTCCCCTTACAGGGGACTTTCTATTTGTCCAGAGTACTTACTGGTCTTTAATATATTGTATAATTATTATTTTATTAATGCTGTTGCTGGAAAGTAAGTTCCCAAAGAGGGAGCTTGGATTTGGTTTTATTCATGCCATTTCCCAGGGCCTGTCAGGGGCTGGCATAGACATCAGTCCCTTCATGAACGTTTGCCAAGTGAATGAATGGTGATGTGAAGCAACCCATTTGAGTGAGACACAAGGACAAACAGTCGGGAGCACAAATAAAGTGAAATCATTTACCCAAGGACCAGGGTAATAATTTCATCTTGTTTGAGCTTGTCTAGATCATGAAAAAAGTAAGGGTGTGGACTAGATATACATTCAGATTCCTTATAGCTCCTAACGGCTGTGACATAGGAGCCAGCATTGTGCTATATTGAATAGAAAACAAAAGAATGGGGGCAATTCCAAATCCTCACAGAGGTCAACCTCCAGTAGGTGAATCATACACACAATCTTATTTAGTTTGCATGGAGGAAAAGATATTACATGAAAAGTCTTTCTTTTTCTTTACCTCTTTCTTTCTTTCTTTTCTTCTTTTTCTTTAGACAGAGTATTCCTATATAGTTTGGTCTGGCTTTAAACCCATTGTGTAGCTCAGGCTGGCTTTGAATTCCCAGCAATTCTCCTGCCTCAGCCTCTGGAGTGCTGGGATTATAGGTGTGCACCACCACACTCAGCAGACTTCACTTTCTTAAAAAAGGAATATGTTGATTTATTGTCAGAGAATATGAGATCATTTTAAATCAGAAACTGAAATCTATGTTGCTCATCTCGGTTAGTGATGGCAAACCTTATAGGGACTGAGAGTCCAAACTTCAACTCAAAACCCACTAATTTATTGCAAAGTGCCAACACTGCAATTAAACCTGGATACTGAGGTTTTAGTTTAAAAAAAAAAAACTCATACGTTGACATCTTTTATCTGAAAAGAAAAACATAATAACACATGTGCTATAGGTTTGCTATCACTGATCTAGGTAAAGAACAATCATCTGAAGTAACACTAAACTTGCTCCTGTTTACAGTTAGAAATCTTAGTTTTTCTTCTTTCCCTATTCCTAAAAATAACCAGATAGAACTCTTTTGCTTCCTCTCTCCCCTAACTCACCAGCTGTAAATTTGTAAACTAAAGAATTTAATGAAGAGTCTGGATTTCACATGGAAAACAAAACCTATGAAGGGGAGAATTAGATCATGGGGCACCAGACAAGCACCCTACCTACCTCCCAGTGGGTGAAGGCCACATTTTTGTAGAACTCATCTGAAAAACAGTAGCATTTTGTACCTACCCCTCTAAGTTGTTATTCTGAACATTATCACACTATCTTTAATACAACAAGCAATTTAATTCTCTGTTAATGATGATTTAACAATTTACCAAAAACATTTTAATCCACAGAAGTCTTTCCCCTTCTCGGAATTCTTACATGAGGAAATGAGGGCTGGGGATGTGGCCCAGTGGTAGAGTCATGCACAAGGCCCTGGGTTTGACCCCCAGCACCATAAAAACAAACCAAAAAACAAAAAACAATAAAAAAAGGAAATAAGTTCCAGGGAGGTGAATTCATTAGCCCAACGCCACACATCCTGTCTGTGGCAGACTCCAGGTTAGAACCTTCCACCTTGAAAATTCCAGAGAATCTTCGGTGGATTCCATGGTCTCCAGACAAGCAGATTTCTGCAGAGCAAATGTGAAATCTAAATAGTGACAAATGGCTTTTGATTAACATGGCAGATCCAAGACTTTGTTTCCTTAAACTCTAAGTAGAAATTCCAGAAGGGGAATAAAAGGATATAAATACACACAGACAGATGCGCTGGAAGAGGGGCTCCACAGATTTCGAAGTGGCTGCGCAGTTTGGGCAGATGGGAAGCAGATGGAGCAGTGGTGGCTGGCTCAGTCTGCTGAGGGCATTCCAGGAGAAAAGAGCTGTACCCGTCTTGGCCCTCTCCCCCAGCACATCTGAAGCAGAGCTCCAGAAAGGTTGAGGCTCCGTGACACCAGGAGCTACAAGAGGCAGGAAACAACGGAGAAGCTGAGCACAGGATATTTTGGAGGTCTGGGAGCAGATCCCAAGTGTCCTCCCCTAGCCACACGGTGAGTAAGTTACTCCCTGACTTTTTCTGCAACCTGCTTGTATAAAATAGGAAGTTTTCTTCTAAAGATGTTGGACCAGAATGCTCTGGACATAGCCACATTATGCACAGAGGATAGAAGCAAGGTTTTGGCTCACACTAAGGGGAAAGTGAGAATCAGTACTGACAATGACTGTGTGTAAAGGTGATTCTACCCTCAGCTCTTGCTCCATTCTTCCTGGGGCAACTGAGTAGACACAGAGAAAAGACCCAAAGGAAAGGCCACTTACTGCACTCCCCCAGCCCCACTTCTATCCATGAAATTTACCAGCTGACAATTCTGTCCACATGCTGCAGAGCGGTTCATGAATCAGAATTTTGGATTGCAATCTTCATTATAAATGGACATCCGGGGATCACCTGTTTCTGGAGAAAAGCCTTCAGCATGAAAGAGACCCAGGTCATTTAAGTGGGGAGAAAGATTTGGGAAGAAACAGACAATGCAGAGGAACCGAGTAAAACTTCAAAAACCCACAAACATCATATTTCATATTATTAGGGAGATAAGAGGTGGTGATGTATCCATTAATCAAAAACAGGATGCTCTAATTCAGGAGCCATCAAAGAACAAGAAAGAAGAGCTCTTAGAAGTTAAAAATAGAACAGTTTAAAAAAAAAAAAACAAGGAGAAAAAGGTTGGCAGATAAGTTGGGAAAATGTCTGAGAAAAAATGGACAAAAAGAGATGGCCAATAAGGAAGAAATGATAGGAGACTGAGACAACAGGTCCAGGGGGGCCAACGTTCACCTGACAGGAATTTTAGAGACTAAAGTAAAGTGAAAGTAAAAGCAGTTGGCAAACAAACAAACAAACAAAAAAAATCGTACCAGAAAATTTCCTGTGGATTTGAAAACATCCACACCAAGTTACACTACTTTGAAATTTCAAAAAAGTGAACACAGAGAAGATCCTAAACATTTCCCTAGAGGGATAAAACAGATCTCTTTAAAGGAACAGAATTTGGAACAGCGCAAGAATTCTCAGTATCAACCTTGGAAGCCAGGAGACCAGTGAAATAAAATTGTAGTACAATTCTATCCTTATCACTGACCAACATCTACTATTGAGATCACAGACTGTCGATTTAACCAAAAATTATAATTTGCTGTGTGTGGTGTTGCCAGTCTGTAATCCTACCTACTTGAGAAGCTGAGGCAGAAGAATCACAAGTCTGAGGCCAGCCTGAGCAATTCGGGGAGATCTTGCCTCCAAATAAGAAGGTCTGAGTGTGTAGCTTAGTGATAGAGTGCCTGAGCAGCCTGTGTGAGTGCCTGGGGTGTATCCTTAGTATCCCTCCACTACCTGTACACAAAACCAAAATATGATTTATTTATATTGAGAGGATCAGAGAGGCAAAATTGGGAGGAAGGTTGAGAGCCTTCTAGTTTAACAGGAAGCCAACAAATGATGTTCCAACTGTATAAATCGAGTGTAGTGCAAGTGTATTATTTAGAAATTTGAAGGCAAATGTAACAAACAGTTGAAAGGTGATAGGTCAGGGAGCAGACCTGCATTGTAAAACTTGGATAATTCCATTTTCTAAACTCCTTGCATGCACTCTATGATAAATTCATGTGAAGACCTTGAAAAAAATATCATATTTCCTTTTTTCCATTCCCTGGTCTGTTTGTATTGCCTTCTTGGAGGAGGCAGGTTGAACCTAGCTGTCTGTAGCCTCATCACTATTAAGGGACCTGGGTTCCCCTTGTTTGGGGGTACAGGGTCTTGTGGAATAATATATTTATATAACGGAGAGAAAAATAAGTTTCCAGAGTGGCTCTGTGCCTGAGTTCACATAGGCAGGTTAAATACAACATAATTCTTTGTTTCATGGAGATATTTATGCCAACTTCTTCCGCCCTTGGTATTTATCTTTAGGCTGTGGTTGTAACAGTACTGGGCTTAGGTGGTGAGTAATGACTGAGTTCCATTGTTCGCCCTCCCTTGATGACCCCCACCCTGAGCTTTCAGGCACTAACTTTATTGGCACATCTCCCATCCAGTGGGTAGATCCCATCTTGCCTTTGACAACTGATTGATTCTACTGGTGGTTAGAATTTGTTTCCTCAACATTAACGTGAATTTGGGTTTGCAAAAACAGGCACAGGAGCATCATACCATGCAGAATAAAAGCTTAGGAGTTACATTCCATAGAAATAAATCTTTGCCCAAATTGGGGTGTGTGTGGATAGCTCTATTAGACAATGGACTGTGGTAGTTCACCACAGCTATTGTTTTGTTTTGTTTTTTTTTTTTTTTTTTTGGAGTCTAAGCTCTGAGAGCCCTCAGATTTAAACTTTTAATAGATGGACCCTTGGAAGCACTATAGCTCATGGGAAAGGAAAACTTAATATAAGTACTATAGTGCCTGTCTCTTTGGGGTTGCGGCTCTCTTGCCTAGGAGTGGTGTCTCCTTGTAAGTCACAAGTTCCTGGAGTACTTGGCACAGGGACAAATTCCCTGGCCCTTCTACCTGGTGGGAGGTCTTGTGTGCAGCAGTGGCTGCAGCAGTGGGAGGAGAGGAGGAGGCAGCCAGCAGCTGCTGCCAGAGAGCTGAGGCCCTGGGGAGAAGCAGGGAGCGCAGACTTCCTCGCCTTCCCTTGATGCTTCCTTCTTCTTCCTTCAGGACTTGAAGTCCAAGGTCTCCCAGAGCAGGGAAGAGAGCTCCTACAGGTGATACCCCGGGCTCTGGCTCCCAGAGATAGCCCGGCTCCCCTTCCCCACTCTCCTTCCTCTTCTCTCTTGCTTCATTTCTCTTTCTCCTTTCCACCTTTTCTTGTGGGAGCAGATAAGTGCAGTACACATTTTCAGCTAAGCGTTGAGTCCTTTAGGCAAAATAGATACATACCTCTATGGTTATGTTGGGACTTGGGAGATTTTATTTCCCAAATTTGTTTTATTTGCAATCCTCCTAGTGATCTAAAAAACAAACAAAAAAGCTAGGACTGCCCTTGGATGCGATCCTGGCTGAGTTTAATCAAGTGCATGACAGTGTAGCTCTCAGCCTCAAACCAGAGTGTGTGGGAGCAGAACTCAGTGAAAGCCGCATTTATCTGATTAAGAATGCTCATTAACATTTGAAAAGCAAACCCATGCCTCCACCCTGCTTCTACTTGTCTGGTTGCAAGAAGCTTATCCAGGCCCTAATTTTCATTTCCAGAGGATTTCTCTCTTGGCTGTGTTTCTGAACCTGCCAATGAAATCAATCGGTCTCATCTCTTACATGACTGACTTTCTAAAACATTCTAGAAGATCCTGGTTTCTTTTTCTTTTTTTCTTTGGTAATGAGAATTGAACTCAGGACCTTGCACTTAGCAGGCAGGCAATGTGCCACTGAGCTATATCCCCGGCTCTTTCTTTGTTTTTCTTTTCTTTCCTTTTCCTTTCCTTTTCTTTTCTTTTCTCTTCTTTTCTTTTCTTTTCTTTTCTTTTTTTCCTGGTAGTGTTTACCACAACAAAAAGCCAACGCTTTCAGCACTGCCCAGCCAGAGAGGGTTTGGAGTAAATTTCACAATATCCAACTGGAGTTTCGGACCACCCTCCTTCTCTGGAGCTGCCAAATCTCAGCAGTAACTTCAGCTTCTCACGTCAAGCAGGTCATGTTACTGGCCAAAGTAAGGGAAAAACAATATACCACTTTCTTACCTAAGGGGGAAAAACATTTAGTTTGCAGCTCAGGTCAGATGTGGTATTCAAAAACAATCTTATAGTTTTGTGTGGGATTTCTACAGGGTTGCCTCCAGAACACATCAATTTCACTGCTTCTTACTTTATGCAAAAAAAACTAAGAACAAGAGAAGTTCAATCCAGTTCTACTCATGCAACAGTGTTTCTTGGTATTGGGATCATCAGAGGTGACAGGTTCAAAAACCTGAAGACAGAGCCGGGTGTGGTGGCGCATGCCTTTAATCCCAGCACTTGGGAGGCTGAGGTAGGAGGAGCATTGGGAGTTGGAGGCCGGTTTGGGCTACAAACGCGAGCGCAAGGCTGGCCTGAGCTATACAGTGTGACCCTGCCTCAAAAAACCAGGGCCGGGAGTTGGGCTCAGTGACTTAACTGTCTGACAGGCGCCAGGTTGTGAGTTCAATCCCCGGTGCCGCAAAAAAAAAAAAAAAAAAAAAGTAAATAAATAAATAAAATAAAATAAAATAAAAGCCTGAAGACATTATCCCCACTCTTGAGGTTCACTGGACTCATCCCTCAGAGAATCAGGCCCAACTCTTGGTCTTGGCCCTCAGAGGATCCTGCCTGGGCCAGCAGCTGTGAGCACAGTGACCTCACTTGATTGTCTGCCAGCTTCCCCCATGCTGCTTCCTCCCTGCTCTCTGTTCTTATTCTCACTAGAACCCAGCACGTGGCTCCTTCCTCTTCTCTAATGGTATCCTGCTCCCTGGCTCTGCCCTTCTTTCCATCCTTCCTTAATCCCAACAAGGCGCACTGCGGTGAAGTCGTGAAAATGACGTTGGGATGTCCTTTTTCCTCTGTCTCATAACTCCTATTCATTCTTTATGACCTCACTCAATTTTTGTTTTCTTTGGATCCTTCTGAGACCCCATCAAATTCAGTTAATTTCCATCTCTTAAATCCATCTCTTAAAATTTTATATAGAAGTGCTATTTATATAGAAGGCAGTCATCACACTGTGTTTAATTTTCCTTTGACTTCTAGTGGCTCCTCCTGCACATCAGGAGCTTTTGAAGGCAGGTACTCTATTGTAATGGCGGGTTGATTGTGTCAACTTGAGAAGTTTAATTAAGAGAAGCTTAACTAAATCAGCTCAGCAATTCTACACCCTAGGGTATAGAAGATCCACCTTAGGGTAGCTTGTCACCTGGATGGTATAAAGGTGAAATGAGGAAAGACACATCTGCTTCTGTTCCTAGGAGGTGCTCCAGTCTTGCCATCAGCTTAGATGTCAAAGCAAACTCTTCAGCTTCCATTGTGAACTCTTCAGCCTTCTGCCATAGACCCATCAGCCTCCTGAAACGGACTCACAGGACACTGCAGTGAGTTCCAGACCTTGGACTGAATCTTTTGGTCTCTAGTGTGCAGTCACCCTCTGCACACTTCCTCATCCAACTCTGTGGGTGATCGATCTTGTAATTTCTTATTCATTTGTGTATCTTGTGTTATATCTGTTTCTCGAGTAAAACGCTGACTGATACACCTGTGCTGACAAATCACTCTATTTTTGTATTCCTCTGTGCATAGCTATCCCAGTTAACATCGCTGTGTGGAAAAAAAGAGCCCAAACTAAGTGGCCTAAAACAATAATTATGTAATTGATCCACAAATCTATATGATTTGGCAAGGACAGCACATGTCACTTCCATGCAGTGTCAGCTGGGGTGGCTCCAATGGGGCTAGAGTTTTTCTTTCCAACATGGCTTGCTTTCATGGTTGGCGTTTTGGTGTGCAGTTATCAGTTCCTTGCCACATGGCTTCACAAGGCAGTTTGGGCTTCCTAACAAAATGGTAGGTGAGTTCAAAAGTGAGCATCTCTGGAGAACTGAGAGGTAGAAGCTATTTTTGTCTTCTACGTCTTAGCCTTGAAATACATATTGTGTCTCTTCTGCTGTGCTCACAAGTCCAGCAGATTCCACAGGAGGGAATCTGAACCCTATCCCTCCAGGGGGGTGACTGTCAGGGTCAATCAGTAAGAAGAGTGTGTAGGATGGAGCATACACATAGAGCTATCTTCCCATAAGGCCAGGCCCCAGGACTCCATAAATCAGCAGTCCCCAGCCATTTTTTGGCATTATGTTCTGGTTTTCAGAAAGACAATTTTTCCAGGATGTGGGTTTAAGGGAGTAGTTTAGGGATGGTTCAAAGAAGCAAATATCCCTCACATGTGCTGTCCACAGTAGGGTTCACATTCCTGTGAGAACTTAATGTGGTAGGAGGCAGAACTCACCCACTGCTCCCCTCCTGCTTTATGGCCATGTTGTTAAAAGCCCACTGGCAGTTGTCTATGGCCAGGGAGTTGGGGACCCCTGCCAGAAATGATTCGTGGACAAATGAAGACATGAATGGATAAAGAAAAGGCTAAGCAAAGCCAAAAGCCTCAAACCTTTGCAGCATGAGAGAGAACAGTGTCTCCTCACGGTTTCCATGTTAGTTCTCTAGGAGTCTCTCCATTAGGTAAATGTCTATAATTTCCTCATTGTTTTGGACATATGAAAGTTTTCACATGATTTAGAAAGAAAATGAATTCAGAAAATCTCAAGATAGCTACCTTTTTGGATCTTAGGATATTAAATTCTGAAGCAGAGACATCATGTGTCTATGGCGTAGGAATAGGAAAAAGGCTTATTTTAACTTTATCCCTTTTGTATACTTTAGGTTTTGCACCATGTACAAATCATATGCAGGCGTCTTTTTCTTAAAAAATATTTAAACTCCAAAATGAAATTTAGCATTAAAGTTTATCACAATAGGTATGATGAATGCAAATTTCAAATGATTCAGAAAATAACATAATATATACATAAAGATATATATGAAAGAAAGAGAGCAATTGGGAAAATGTTAACAATAGGTGAATCTGGGTAAAGGGTGTACAGGTGTTTTTAGTATTACTATTCTTCATCATTGCAACTTTTCTGTAAGTTTGACATTTTCTAAATAAGAAGTTTTTAAAAATCATGATGGAAAGAAAATGGTCCGCAGCTGCTGGGCTATCAACATAACAGCTTGTGTTTTGGGAGGAAGAGTCAGCCATTTTCTTTGTTGCTAGCCTGGTGCAAATTTAGGATTTCATTCACAGATTCTTTTTAATCATTTCCTGGAATAAATCCTTTGAGGGGTTTAACAATAACAAAACATTAGAGAGAAAATCATGGTTAATATAGTAATTAATTCTCCCCAAATTGGTACCATCAAGTTTAGCAGGTGATATAATGAACAGCTCTATAAGCTTCATAAGGGTTGAACTTGGTCTCAATATTTAAGTTAAAAATTCCTTAAGAACAGTGTGGGCTGGAGTGGGGGAGAACAGGAAGTGGACTCACACTTACTTGGCACTTCCCAAGCCAGGCACTGTGCAAGGGGTTGTGAATGCATTATTTCCTTCACTGTCCCCAAACCATTGTCATCCTTGTTCTACTTAGGAAACAAAGACTCCATGCAGTAGAGTCATTTCTAACGCTCTTGGCTACAAGTAAGAAAACTTCACCTTTACTGGCTCAAAGAGCAAAGGATGTTTATTATCTCACATGAGAAGAGACTGGGCACAAGAAGGAAGGACAGTAGATGCCAGGGATTCTGCCAGCCCGGCGACGCAACGATGAGTAAGATCTAGCTCCTGCTTTCAAGGAACTCAGCAGATTTGTGTGCTGTTGCCATAGGCTGGTATTCTGCCTTTATTTTACTTATTTAGTTTTTGGCGCTAGGAATTGAATCCAGGGCTCCATGCATGCTAAGCACATACTCTACCATTTACCTGTATTTCTGGCACTCTGCCTTTATTTTAATAAGCATATTATTATAAATGAACACCCTGCCTACAGATAGCTAAGAAATAAGCCATTGCCTTTTAGGAGAAGTATTTATTTGTGCTATAAATTAATGATGTATTGTCTCATCAAGATTACTAATTGTTTTGGCATACTTTATATGATTTTATTGGCTTACATTTCATGTAAACTTACATCATTTTGCTTCTTAGACTTATTTGCAAATAGGGCAATTTTCTGGTCGTAAAAATCACTTACGTGTTAGGTCAAAAACAGCTTGAGTCATTTTAACATTTTCACTACAGCACTAAAAATATAAAAATAAGAATTTCACTAATTTTCTTGCAGATAATTATTTTCTTCGCATAAAAACTGTTATTGGTCTTATGAAAAGTAGATGTGCACCATAATACATTATTGACATTCTTTAGAAATTCACCATCTGACGTCCCACCCAACTCTTTGATTTTTTCTCTCACATGGTTTTTTGTCAGCCTTTCTTTATCAGACTCAGCTTCAGTATCCCTCTACTCCAATTTTTTTAAACTGTGTAGTAGAAAACATAGCAGACAAGAAGCAACTAGGAGTATTAATTACTAATTTACTCAGCACTTGGGCCTTGGTTTTATGAAACCAGGTGTTTGACCTAGGTCAGAGATGTAAAATAGGTTTTATCTCAAGATCTAACTCTGATTAGTAATGGCTGCCTGGATGACTGTGTGATCAATTGGTGATGTCTGCCAAAGGCTGAAAGAAAGGTGGCAGCCCTGCGCTCTTGTTCCTTTTTTTTACAAACAGCTTTATTGAGATATATTACATATAATAAACTGTATAAACTGTATGTAGTTTGATGTATTTGTCATCGTCATACTAAGATAAAAAAAAGTCTATCTCCCTCAAAAGTTTTCTCACGCTCCCTGACAATCTCTCCCTTTGTCCCCATTTTCTTGGCCCCCCAGAGAACTTTTGATTTGCTTTCTGTCACTATTGCTCTGTTATCTTTTCCTAGAATTTTTTTTTAATAAAACAAATCCTTTTTTTGCCTGGTATCTTTCACTCAGCACAATTATTTGAAATTAATTCATGTTGTTGGATATATCAATAGTTTATTCCTTTTGTTTACCAACTAGCATTCACTGGCATGGTTATGCAGTGAACCGTAGTTTGTTTACTTATTCACAAGTTGATGGACATTTCAGTTGGTTTTAGCTTTTGGTTATTACAACTGAAACTCTCGTGAGCACTTGAGTATATGGTTTTTTATAGACACACTCTGTTCTTCTTTTGTACATAACCAGGAGTAGATCCAAAAGGATCAGAAAGTTATGATGTATGATTAACTTTTTAAGAACACTGTCAAAGTGCTTTCCAGAAGGATTGTGCCATTTGACATTCCCATCAGCAGTGTACGGTACAAAAGGTCTAGTGTTTCTATAGCCCTATCAACAGTTGGCTGTCATGTGGTATGTTCGGTATTAATTTTAGATGTTCTAGGGTGTGCAGTGGTATCTTATTGTGGTTTTAATTTCCATTTTTCTAATACCAATTACATTGCTCATCTTTTCATGTGCTTTTTCTTTTTTACTACTGTGGTAAAAAAAATATAGCATGAGATCTCTCTTGATGCACTTTTGAGTGTACAATACAGCATTGGTAACTATATGTAACTTGTTGAAGAGTTTTTGCCTGATTTTTTTTGCCATGTTCTATGGTGAAATGTTTGTTCAAATCCTCTGGCCATTTTTTAAATAGAGTTGTTTGTTTGTTATCATTAAGACAATGTTTAATACATTTGGAATATAAGATATGCAATGTACAAATATTTCTCTCAATCTTTGACTTGTCTTTACATTTTTCTGTGAATATTTGAAAACATTCTTAATTTCCCTAAAGTCTAATTTATTAATTTTTTCTCTCATGCAGTGTGATTTTGGTGTCATTTTTTTTTTTTTTTTTTAAAAGAAAAGCTCTGCCTGACACAAGTCCCAAAGATTTTCATTCATGTTTTCTTCTGGAAGTTTTATAATTTTAGGTTTCACATTTAACCTTTTTGTTCACTTTTCAATTAATCTGCTTTTTGGTGCAAGATGTTGATCAGAGTTTGGTTTCTTCCCCCACATAGATATCTGATTGCTCCAGCCCCATTGTTGAAAATATTACCCTTGAAGCTGAGTATGATAGCACGCACCTGTAATCCCAGCACTTAAGAGGCTAAGACAGTAGGATCCTGAGTTTGAGGCCAGCTTGGGCTACACAGTGAGATTTTGTCCCTGCTTCCATAAGAGAAAGAACGAAAGAAAGAAAGAAAGAAAGAAAGAAGGAAAGAAAGAAAGAAAGAAGAAAGGAAGGAAGGAAGGAAGGAAGGAAGGAAGGAAGAAAGAAAGAAAGAAAGAAAGAAAGAAAGAAAGAAAGAAAGAAAGAAAGAAAGAAAGAGAAAGAGAGAAAGAGAAAGAAGGAAATATACTTTCTCCATAAGATTGCTTTTTTGCCTGTAAAGAATCCATTAGCTATATATATTTGGATCTACTTTTGGACTCTGTATGCTGTTATGCTAGTTCATTTTTGTATCTTTACACTAATATCACATTCAATTAGTCTTGATTAGTACAGCTTTATCATGTCTTGAAGTCAGGTAGTATAAATCTTTCAGTGTTAGTTTTTAAAATTTATTTTGACTAGGCTCTTTGTCTTTCCATATGAGTTTTATATTCAGCTTATCATTTTCTACCAGAGAGAGGGAGGAGGGGGAAGACAAGGGGGAGGAAAGAGGAAGGGGAAGTGGGGGAGGATGAAAGTCTGCTGGTGTCTAATAGAGGGTGCAGCATTGAATCTATAGATCAATTTGTGTAGAGTAAATTATTAATAATTTTACAACTTCTGATGCAAGAACATGGTATCTTCCCATTTACCTAGGTTTTCTATAATTACTGTCAACATCATTTTGTATTTTTAATTATATAGGTCTTGCACTTTTCACAGGTTTGCCCCTAAGTTTGACATATTTTTGATGCAATTATAAATGGCATTGCTTTTTAAATTTTAATTTCTAATTGTCTCCTGCTGGCATATAGAAATATAATTGATTTTTCTATATTGATCTTGTATACCAGTCTTGTTAAACTTACTTTCTAGTTCCAACAGCTCTTTGGTAAATTCCTAAGACTTCTGCATAGTGATCATATCATCTGTGGATAAAATCTTATTTCTTCTTTTACAGTATGGATGATTTAAAATTCTTCTTACTTGCCATATTGCACTGGCTAGGGCATCCAATACAATGTTAAATAGAACTGGTAGCAGTGGGAATCCTTGCTTTTTTTCTTGGTCTCTGAAGAAAAGCATTTGATCTTTCACTAAACGTGATATAAGATGTAGGTTTTTGTTTGTTTGTCTTGCTTCATTTTTTCAGATTTTTTTCACTTCAATTCCCAGTGTCTGAAAGTATTTATCAAAAAGGATATAAATCTGTATATATGTGTATGTAAGATAACTAAAATGAACATACTGCTGAGTGTACTAGGTATTGAGAAAGAGCAATTAATACTCATATGATTAGATCAATTTTACATGTCTGTATCTGTTAATGTAAACAACCATTTTGAAGATAATGATATGCAATATTGCAACCATTGTCAAGTTTCTATCATCCTGTTTTGTAAACCTGTAATGTTACTATTGTGCATTTACTCTAGTCATTTGTTTGTCTCTTTTTGATTTTTGTCTTTGTTATATGTGTCTTTTTTTTCTCTTATATTAAAAAAAAAAAAAAAAACATAGATGTTGGGGCTGCAGAGTTAGCTCCATGGCTTAAGCGCCTGCCTGGCAGATGCAAAGTTGTGAGTTCAACCTCCGGTACCAGAAAAAAAAAAAAAAAAGATGTTGGATTTTGTTAATGGTTTTCTGCATCTATTGAGATTGCCATTTCATTTTAGTCTATTAATATGGAGAGTTATACTGACTGATTTTTGGGTAATGAACCAGGTTTATTCATATTCCTGAGATCAATCCTATTGACTCATAATATGTTACCCTCGTTGTATACCTTTGGATTCAATTTGCTAAATTTTTGTTAAGAATTCTTGCATCTTGCTAAGTATGGTGGTGCATGCCTATAATCTCTAAATAAAAAATATTTTGAAGGGCTAGGGCTGCAGCTCAGTATGAAAGGCCTGGGTTCAACCCTCAGTACCCAACTCCCTCCACCAACAAAACTCTTGCATCTTCATCTTTGTCTAGGTTCTGGCACCCCCACAGAATATTGTAAAATATTCTCTCTTCTTTAATTTTGAGAGATTTTGTGTAGAACTAGTATTAATTATCCTTCAATGCTCGGTAAAATTCCCCAGTAAAAGTAGTTGAGTCTGGAGTTTTCTTTGTGGGAAGGTTTTTAACTACAAGTTCAGTTTCTTTAGTAAAGCTATTTAGGATATTTGTTTCTTCCTGAGTAAACTTCATTAGGTGGGACTACAGCAGTGTTTATTCTAGTCTTAATCTTATCCACCATCAAGTTAAGATCCTTTGGAGTAGTCTACCTGATGTGCTGTGAATTTATGACGTATTCCACTATTCCCAGCCCTGTATGAGCTCCCTCTATTCCTTATTCCTCTAATGCTGTCAGGTGGTTCTTTCATTGGAAATTTCCTCTCATGTACATGCTAAATCACAATAAATTAAATACATAGTGGATTCTCATTTCCAGATCTCTCTCTCCCCACTCCTTGTCCCCTACTCCCACTCCTGCTCCGCCCATCTCCCTCTCTCCAGTTTTTCTTTTGGCTTTTCTCCCTGTGGACTCTAGCTGCCTTAGCTTCTCCCCACTTTCTTCCATTCAGTTCCCCTTCCCCGTGCTGGAAGCCTGGAAGCTCTCTCAGTGCAGAAAGCTGGGGTCTTAGGTCTCACTTCATCTGTTATTCCATCTTTCAGGGATCACTCTCCTTCACTGTCTGATGTTCAATGTTTTGAGAAATGCCATTTCTTGTATTTTGTTTGATTATTTTTAGTTACTTAGAATGAGAGAATAAATCCAGTTTTTGTTCCTCCAATTGGGTCCATAACAGAAGTTTCTAGCCTAGAAAATTTTCACAAGTTTAACATTGTGATTCCAGATCTCCAAAACCACTTTTCTTGGGGGGTAATTTAAGACAGTTCGATTACTTAAATTATGTTTTTAATTTTTTGTTTGAAAGTTTTCCTCATTCTAACGAATTCTACTTTATGGACAGGTTTTGGCATTCTTCTTCAGTAAGATAAGTATATTTTTAAATGAATCCCGGGAAATTCCCTCTCCAGCTGATATCTACAGTTTTAATGTTAGGTCACCATTTTGCAGGAGTAAAGCAGCTGTCTTCTAAGCTTCTCTTCAATAATCCACATACCTCTTAGGGAAATAATGTTAAGTCCTTACCATTGTAAAGTTAGCTAATTCATTAGGCTCCCCTTGCCCCCAAGAATACTAAGAAGTCAGAACTTCAGTGCCAGTAAGCTGGAAAGTGGGGAAAAGAATATGGAGCTGGAGTAACTACCTGTGAGTTAACCTTATTTGCAGACTGAATGCCAACAAGATTAAGCTGTCCTGAGTACCCAAAACATGACTTCACTCAGGAGAGTGGCATAGTTCTCTGACCCAAGGATCAAGTGATATTAATCAATATCTAGAATTCTGTTACAGCTGAATTGCTCTACCTTGAACAAATACATGTTCTTCTGGCCTCAGAAGGGACATTTGTGACATAGGGTAGATATCTGCCTTCCTCTAGGACAGAAGGTGGGAATGTACTAGATTCTTCAAAAACAGACACAAACTACAGGGCTGTCAGCTATTTTGCAGGAACCATGCTAAAGACTTAAAATCAATTTTTTCCCCTTCATCAAGGGAGGAAGGGTCATCCTTGCCACAACAGTAAGAGTGTACTTGATTATCTTGGCACTTTGGGCAGAGTTGGGGGTTTTTGTTTGTTTGTGTTTGTTTGTTTTTTAGGAGAGTGGTACTTTCTGCATTGCTGCAGTCCTCTGAAATTCAAGTAGAAATGAGTCATGTTCATGCTATCTTGTTTTCTAAGCAAGTACAATGGTTGTCAGTAGCACCAGAGACCCTTGATTCACAAAAAGTAGCATCCCAGCTTCATGCCCCTTAACTGGTCACTAAACTTTGAAATGCCTCATGGGATGTGGGGGATAGGGATGAGAAAAAAATTCTATGAAAGTAGGGGCAGGAAAAGATAGTCCGTATGCTCTTGGTTTTAGCAAGTATTTTTATTATCAGAGCTTGAGCCAAGATCAGGGAAAAAGAAATAGAACACTGTCTCCAGGAAATAATGCTCTTGGTCATTAAGTTGCCATTTCCAAAGATCTTGAACTGTTCTTCACAGAAATCTCAGTAGAGTGGACTGAAAGGACCAGAGAGCACCATTATATCATGCTGCAAGATGTACTCAGATCAGACCCACACTGGGTCTTACAATTTTAGTTGTACCATATTCACAGGGCCAGAGAGTGTGTTTAAAAACCCAGATTTCAGCCCCTCCTCCAAGCAATTCTAATTCAGAAAGGCGGGGGCGGGACCCTGAGCCTTCATGTTTAACCAACACCCAGTGTCGCTGATGTGAACCTCATTTTTAGAAACATTGACCTACATCTTTCAAGATACAGTCAGTGCTCTACCAGATGTGTCAAGTGTTTCCCAGGAAGGAGGCTTTTCAGGACATGAGAGAACTGTAATGTTTGTGGCACAAAAGAATAACTGAAAGCAGCCAACTGTCAGGGAAAGGTAGGAGGGTGATTCTGGAAAGAGAGGCCTGGTACAGGGACTCCCTGGTGATTGTGCTTCTGCTTTTCCTGTGGCCTTTGCTGTCCAGACCCAGGCATTGAGCATCTCTATCCCTGGGTGATACAGACAATGCTAGGGCAGTGCAGGCTTTGCAGAGAATCAGAATGCCTCGTGTCATAGCAGGATTTGGAACTGAACCCTGCTTATCAGCCAAACAAAGGCAGGACCTGTCACTGAGTGCACCAGCAGTCAAGCTGCTATGGTCATCCCACAAAGAGAGGTGGCTGCGAGGCCAGCCAGAAAGTCATGGGAGAAACCTGCCGGTGGACAATGAGCCAGTGCAAGGCCTGGGCTTGGCAGTCTCTCTGCTGGGCATTTGTGAGGCCTGTTAGTAAAACCTGGCACGCTGGGCTGGGACCCTGGCCAAGCTGGCCTGCTGTGTTAGATGGGAGACAAGACAACTCTGGCCCAGGCTAGGAAGGCTTGCTTTTGGGCTGGCGCTAACCACCCTGGGAACTTTGGTTTCATAAGGAACCTGAAGAAGGTGTGTTAGAAGGCAGCTCCCTGAGGTCCCTCTAGGTTTTGTTTTGTGACTGAAGGAGCTATAATCTACACGACAAACTCCTTGCAAACTCCTCAGGTGTACATTACCAGGTACCTCATGTGATCCTAGGTTACCATGGTATTTGACATGTCTATGAACTGAGGATGTTTGTGCGGGAAAGTGAAGAAGGGCCCTTGTGAACGCACAGTTGAATGCACGGTATGCAAGTGTGTATATGTGCACTGCCTGTGGTGTGTTTGTGTGTTTTCCTAACCTAATTTCACTCCCGAGGAGCTGCCAAGAGGAAGAAAAGATTATTTTGCCATGAGAAAAGCCTGAGTTATAACAGAAATCTCTTTGCAGTGCACTCACTGGCTTCTGTTTCCAGGAATACGAGCCCTCTCAGCCTGCAGAACTCCTGCTCGTGTTCCTGCACCTGCCCAGTTTGCGCCTTCTCCTCGCCAGACAAACACTGCCGCAGTCCTCTTCCTTCTTGTCTCTATGGTGGCCTTTACTCCTGTGTTTCCTCAGACAGGTGCCTTTCTCATGGCTCTTCCTGTAGGATTTCTGAGCCACCCTCATTGGCTGAATGCCCTCATTGGCCTGGAAGCCACTCAAGTCTCCTCTTTTACTTTCCTTTCAGGTGCTGTTGACTTGGTGCCTCTTCTGAGCTGCAAAGGTAAACTCTCCCTACAGTGGACTCAGTGGTCCTCTTGACTCTTCTGTTGACTGTTTTCTCAGGCTGCTGTCTCTTTTACTTGTGACTATCAAGAAGGGCCTTGTGAAAATTTACCTCCCTGGAAAGATGTGTCAAGCTAAGGTTGACATCACTGGAGGTGGCTGTGGGCTTTCTAGGAAGGTGATATGGAGTGAGAGAGGAGTGACAATGCTGTCCATGCCCTGGAAGGACCAGAGAACAGAACTTAAGGCAGAATGAAGACAATGAACATGCTTTGCCGATCTCTGCAAATCAGCTTAATGTTGTTGTGGGTTTGTACTTTGACCTGAAGTGTTCTAAATTCCTGCAGTTAAACATACGCATGTTACAGAGACATTTCTGGATGACTGGATGATTTGCTATTTTGGATGGTGAGCTATTTTAGATTATCCATATCTACTTTTACATGAGTCAAGCATGTTAATGCTCAAGTCCTCATCAAGACTATTAAATATAAGCAACAGCCATGCACATGAGTCAAGTAAAGAAGAAAGGAGAAATTGCCCATGGGCTACAGGGATGTTTTGGGAAGATAACCTGGAACCAGGAAAGGCAAAGCACTGGGAACCAGAACAGATAGCTTCTGAGGCACGGGGGATGAAGACCCACAGAATCTGGTAGCTATTTTTCTCTTCTACTCTCTCTTCTTCCTCTTTGCCTCATTCTCCACAGTGAGAGCTGCCAAAATTGAGTTTACAAGCATTCTGAATCATGATTCCAGGTTTTCAGGAAAGACACTTTGGCTCAGCTTGGTTGGGCATCTGCTGTGGTCCAGTGAGCTGTTTTCGAGTTAGGGGACGCTTATGTGTAATCACGGTGCTGGGGACAGTACCTGTGAGAGGAAGTGGTTTTCAGACTAAACAGATTACTATGGGCTGGACCAGATATCCCAGATGTGCTGAAAACAGCTGCTCATATAGTACATGTAACCTCTGCATCCCCTTTCCTTTCTCTCTTAATATTTGTGTTGATCATCTGTCAGCTGGTTTCTCTCCCTTCAAAAATACCTGCAGCCCAGGAACCTGGCCTACCCAGGTCCACACACCAGCAAGTGGTCTGAATCTGTGAGAGCTGAAACAGAGAACAGAAGCAGAATATTTAACGTTGTCTTGATCTGTGCTTCATCAAAGTGAGCCACACTTTATTCTGTTCTAAAACTTAGAATCAGTAGAATTTTAAGAGACTTGTGATGAGCAGAATGAGATGTGTCGCTAATCAAAGCTAAAATAAAACAGGGTTCTTTATTTGTCTTGATATTAATCTGGGGAAAGAGGGCAGCCAATAGTAGTAAGGACTTTTCAAGTTTCCTTTTGGTGGTGCTCTTGGGGAGGCTGAGCCAGGCGGATCGCCATGACTTCAGGGCTAGCCTGGGCTACATAGTTCAAAGCCAGCCTGTACTACATAGTGAGACCCTGTCTCAAAAACAGAACAAAAACCAGATTTCTTCTGGTGGTCAGTTTCATGGACTTCACATGAAATCCCATATAAGGAGAAAGTAAGCACTGGAAAAATTAAAAATTTTGTTTCTTGTGGGAGGTGCTGGGAGAACTAGGATGCAAATGAACTCCCCAAATTTTCTTCTCTGGCCTCTGGTCTGCCCCCCTGGAAGCTGTCATTGCAGATGTGATTAATGTTTCTGGAAGACACAGTGCCCACATAGGCAAGAAAGTGACTCTCAGGGCTGCTGACCCTAGCAGACTGTGACTTCTCCGATTCAATAAAACCACCAGGCAATTAGAGCTCCATTTTTAGAAAAGAGATGAAATTATTGCAGCTTTTCTTTCTGGGTTGTTCAGTGCTTAGCGTTAGCAACAGATCTATAAAGCTACTGAATTGAGTTGACCTTAAATATTTATTCCCTATAACCACAAAAAGAGCAAGGTACCATTAGAATGAGTTAAATATGCCACACAACTAAGAAAAACCTAACAATGTTATTAATAGTTATTAATTTTCATTGGTGGCTGTCATGTAGGCTGCTTGTATCCACTTTGTTTTCAGTTCTAGTCTTTGA
>RJWM01019563.1:0-38818 GCA_004363535.1 Dasyprocta punctata | reverse complement strand
TTTTTCTGTCAGGCCTACAGTTGTGACCTGCTTGAAAAGGCAGAAAACTAAAAGGGAAGAAAGGTCTGAGAACTCTCAAATCTTGGTGAGAAAATGTCACTGCTAAAAGACAAATGACGTTTATAGATTTTGTTCTTCGTGTTTTATGAATAGTTTTATGACTTAAATTTTGAGAAGAATAACATAATCGCTCTTATCTTTAGCCTTACTAAGGAGGATTTTTGTTAAATAATTTTAATGCTAAAGTTAATTTGAGAAGAAGACAAAGGGGAATCCATTTGTGTTGATACGAATGATCTGCTATGTACAAAAGATAGGTCAAGGATAAGAGAAAATCTTTTGCATTATGTTCAATGTTATGCTTTTCTGGTTATTTTCTATAAAGATTTCTGCATCTCTGGGTCAAATTATCGCATTATATACTATTTTCTAGATCAACAAGAAGAACTTTTTGTTATCTCAAGTCTTCAATGACAAAAAGTTACATCCAAAGAAGTAGAAGCCCCATCTTTGTTTCTTAATCTGGTGATATCTATCTGTGGATAATGTACCTTATATTTGTAGCATTGCAGCTGCTACATGTTGAAGAGTAAAGAACTGATAATTAGAAAAAAAGAGATAATTATAAAAAGCAAATAAGTCAGTGAACATTAATATCTTTAACATTTTAAATTTTCAAAATTTTCTAAATTAACACATACAGTCTGATTGAAAAAACACACACAGGAGAGGAGAAGTTTATCCCCTATTCTGATTCTGGTGTATTTTATACATTACTAAAAGGAAATTAAATTATCTTACTCTTTTGTGAGAATATGTGCTTTTAAAACAAAATTATATCATGGTATTTTAAATTATTGCCAACTCTAATCTCCTTGCTATTTTCCCTTTCTTTTCTAACTCCTGGAATATCTGTGATGTAAAGCCAATTTTTGCCTATGAAGTATTTTTTTTAAATGCATGAGCACATTTCCTTTGAATACCTGCATATATTATTTTTAAAAATTATTTTTTATTAGCTATTTCAAGTCTAAGTCTTTTTCTTTAGTAACACATATCTTCTTGACGTCAGAATCCCTGTCATATAGGAGACAACTACATAATTTCAAATGTTTCCTCAAAAGATATTTTACACTTTAAAAATCTCAGAGGTGAATAGTATTCCTTCAGTTTAATATAGTAGCTTTCGTGTAAATACAAAAGTTTGTCCTAGTTTTTAAACTCATTTTTATTGTGGATGCATTTAAAATATCTTAAAACATATTTTGGAATAGAAAATATATTGAAGGCCATGATTTGTTTGGGGTAATAGGAAAAACATGGTAATTATATTTTTGAACAAAAACTTAGTGACAGTTTACCAGTTTTACTTAGGATTTAATCACACAATCTGCTAGTATTGGTTCATGAATAAGTAAAAGCACTCCACCATTGCATCTGGATTATTTTATATTTAAAAAAATTAAAATATTCTTTAATTGAAAATAAATATATAAATTCATATTTAATATCTTGTTATTTCCCATGTATTTTTTATGTTAAATATCTAAACTAGATTCTATCCTTACAACACAGTAGCAGGGTCTACTCCAAATAAATTGAACAGGTAGAAGTGATAACCAGTATCTGTTGATAATAAAGCCAAACACGTATATCTGGAAAACAGAACCCTGCTGAGGAGATATTCATAGTAACAACAGAGACTTTTCACTCTGGTTGACCTCAACCCTTAGCACACATGCACATGAAAAATAAGAACATGAATAAATAAAGCAACAAACGCTTTCAAATCCTCCCAACTCTCTCGGTCACAGCCAAAGGGCACCAATGAAGAGTAAAGAAAACAGGAGAGAATTGAGCTACAGAAAATAATTAAAGAGCAAACAATAAAACTTGGCAAATTTAAGGAAAGCAACCCAAAGAGAACTGAACTATCAAGTATTCAATAATGTGATAATGGGAGAAAAAAGTTAAAAATTGGAAGAACTGACTGAAATGGTTCAAAATTTGAATGAAAAGTTTACCAAAAAGAGAAAGCAAAATAGATTCCATAAGATGTCAAACAGAAATCTCAGAGATAAAGAATTCTATTGAATTAATAACAAACAGCCGAAATGACCAATGTGAACATAGAATTTGAGAAATTTACAGCAAAATTGAAATACATAATGCTTTAGTCAGGGAAGCATTAAAAATGATAAAAAATCCAGCTACCTTGGACTGAGGTCTGATATCTAGAATAAATAAAGGAGTCCCAAAATTCATACCTTCCAAATAAAATACCTTTTCAAAATATTCACTGAATTAGAAACTTTGAGAATAAAATTAAAATGGCCAACAAATACATAAAGAAATGTACAAATCACTGGTCATTAGAAAAATGCAAATTAATACACACTAATATTTCATTTTATTCCAAAAACAATAATTGCCATCAAGAACTCAAATAATATCAAAAGCTGCAAGCTTTAGGGTAAAAGAAACAGTTCTATATTGTTGGTAGGAATGTAAACTAGTACAGTCACTATGGAAATCAGTATGAAGATTCCTGAAAAAAGTAAAAATTGAAATTCTATTCAATTTTAATACCTATCTTCTTGAAAGAGATACAGACATCATATGACAGCAATATATACATACCCATGTTTACAGCAGGATAATTCATAATACCTAAAGCTTTGAACAAACTATATGCCCACCAACTAAAAAATATTGCTCTCACACACAGTATACTGCTCTGCTACAAAGAAGCATATATTTGAGTCATTTGTAGGAAAAAGATCTCCTTAAATAAAGTTAATTGAAGCAAATCCTATGCACAATTTTAAGTATTGCATGGTTTCTCTTATATAAGAACCCCAAAATGTAAAAAAATAAAACGGACAATATCAAACAGGTGAATAAATCTTCAGAAAGATAGATCTTTAACAAATGAGAGAGGAATCAAAAGATAGAGGGTTGGAAAAGGGGGATGAAAATAAATGAAGATGTGTAACGCATGTATAACAAATACAAAAACTGTGATCATTATGTTATGCAAACACATAGTAATAAAAAATCAATAAAAAGAAACAGAAGTTTTACTTTGTAAAAATTTTGATTTCACATTCTTAAGAAATACTGTGCTCAGTTTTTTTGCTGTTCCAAGCAGATCCACTTTAATTTAATCATGCACCTACTTAAAATGAAACTACAGAAAAATATTTATTATAAAAATAAAACACAAATTATTTAAAATGTTAAATAAGTGATATTATTCATCAATTGTTTATGAAATTTCAATTTAGCTTAAAGGAATAAAGCTTAGCTATTTTTTCTAATCCTTGAGAAAATTAATAGAAGCTAATTTCTTCTCAGATTTAATTACTTTAAATTGAAAAAAATTTAACCTTTATTTTATTTTCAGCAAAACTTGATTCTTTAGAGATAAGGTGATGTTAGTACAACCTAACCCATCTTTGTCTTTTTTTTTTTTTTTTTCATACCAGGGATCAAACTCACAACCTCATGCCTGCCAGGCAGGCGCTTAAGCCACTGAACCAAACTCCCAGTCCTTTGTTTTCAAGGCAGTGTCGCACTAAGTAGTTCAGGCCGGCCTTGCTCACGTTGTAGCCCAAGCCGGCCTGGAACTCACAATGCTCCTCCTACCTCAGCCTCCTGAGTGCTGGGATTAAAGATGTGTGCCACCATGCCCAGCTCCCATCTTTGTCTTGGTGACTGATGCTATTTTTGAAAATTAAAAAGTCATTAATTAAACTTTAAATGGATTTAATAAGTTTGACTGCACTAGGGTCAAATTTAGCAAAAGACATTAGGGAAAATCTAACTGTAAGCAAAGAATAACTTTAACTTTCTGTTTGTCACCTTTCTGTTATTAATTTTTATGCTTTAGCTTTATGACAATAATGTAAGACCTGACTGATAGAATCACTAACATTTAAGGACTGTGTTATATTATACTGTACTGTACTGTACTGTATTGTATTGTATTTAAGGACCATATGTATAACATTTAAGGACTGGTTGTATTGTATTTCTTAATGTGCTCTCATTCTTATCTTTTTTTTTTTTTTTTTTTTTTTGTACTGGAAGTTGAACTCATGCATACCAGGCAGGCACTTATGCCGCTGAGCTAAAGCACTAGCCTTCATTCTTTTCTTGTAGCAAGTAAAGCCTGAAGTCAAGCTACTTCAACTGTTTCTTTAGCAAAAGCACATGGCCAGATTGTTAAAAATTAGCATAAAGGTCATGAGCTTCTGAGGGGAAATGCCCCCTGTTCTCTCCCAGTTGCTTCCATGGACAGGTAGGACAGAGTTTCTTTGCTGTTTTTTTCTGACCACCTCCATGTTGACATCTATAACTCAGGAGCCCTGGAATTACATTGCTGACAGTAACTGACATAAAAATTGTTGATCATGTGGTAATGCTTCTGTATGGAACTATTTGATGAATGAAGGGGAAAGAAATAATTATACCTATTTTCATAGACATTCGGATTTTTTTACAAAAGATTCAAAGTTCTCTTTTATAAGGCACTATATCTGCATATAAAGGAAATGCTTACTGAAATAGATTGCTCACATGGAAAGTTACACAAAAATTCGATTTGAGATGTGCAATTCTCTTTTATGCTTTTTCACTGTATACAATTCTCAAGTAATGTGTTTAGTTACCTTACCTATACTTCTATTCCTTTGATGTTGTTTTATTTCTTTATTTGATTATATTCCATTTACTTTTCTGCAAACATCAAACATTAATGCAGATCAAATGCCCTTTATATTGCAAAGAATTTTTGCCCATAAAGTCTTTTTATCAATATATATTGAAATTATGAATTGATGAATTAGAAATAGCCAGAAAAACATTGTTAATAGGTATGTTTTCATTTCTTCATGTGCAATATAATTTTTAAAAGACTATATAAATATTTTCTCTTGCATTGGTTGTTACTAGAGGTTCATTCTCTCTTACCACTGCATCACTTAGGGTTCACTAGAGGAAAGATTTAAATATTTACTGTATTATATTACATTAAGAATTTACAATGTATGTATACAATATTCACCTGTAGAATCAGGTATAGAAAAATGCAAAAGGGCTATCTACATTCTGTGTCAAAATTTGAAGGCCTGGAGCTCACAGCAGAGTTCTGTGTGAACCTGTGTCAGGAGGCTGGAGGGTCTGCACTGGAAAGCTGCAGTCTGTGCTGAAATCGCTGGAAGCCTAGTGCTGTGAAGGCTGGAGCTCTTCCATAGAACCAAAAGTGAAACTTTGCTCTTTTTCCTTTTTCAATTCCATCCAGGCTACAAAGCTATAGATTGGTGTCACCTACACCCAGGGTGGCTCTACCATCTTCAGTGAATTCCACCATCCAGACACAGCCAGGACTGTGGCAAAACAATAAGATAGGTGATTCTTATTCACAGTTACACCACAGTTGGCTATGAAAAACACACTGAAGTTTATATTTTGAGATAAACATGGTTTTAGAGGTCATATCTAGCAACAATGATAATTTTGCTCATTTTTACCACATTAAAAATCTTGTGTTTGTTTTCTCTTACACTTTTTTCATTTTCTTTCTTTTTTTTCTGATGTGAAATATTGAATGAAAATGTGTTCCTTAAATTGCTATTTTATCAGGGATTCAGAGTAAACAGATTGAGAGGATGTGCACTAACATGATAAATAATATTTGTTTCCTCTCTCTGATATACTGCATTCCTTTCATCGATTTGTAAATGATTTACCGAGTAACTGTAATTTGATGTTTTAACAGGATCATTTTCATTTTAATAAATACCTGTATGATGTTTAGTTGTGCTTATTTATTACAAGGTTATTTAGCCCTTGAAATTAGTCATGTGGGTCACCCTGTGCAAATAAAACTTTTATTATTAGAAAACATTTGAAGATTAGACTGCCGTAAACTGTTTGCAGTGATTTCATTCCACAGATTTTATACAGTAAAAGAGCTCTTTAATTTCTAATTCTGAATGAATTTTTAAACTATTTGATTTGAAAGAAAGACAAAGTAGATAATATATGACTTGTATTTTTTCTTGTGATACAACAAGTGACCCAGTAGCTCCTTCCTTTGCTTTAATAAACAATCAGTCTTTCCAATATGTTTACAAAGTTTCCCTTTTTTCTTGAGTTTTAAATAAATTTGGTGTTTATAGTAACTAAAAAGTGTTCATTCAGTTATAGGTAAATATAAAGACATTTTTAGAAGGCAAGCGCAAGATCGGCCTGAGCTGCATAGTGTGACCCTGCCTCAAAAAACCAGGGCTGGGAGTTTGGCTCAGTGGCTTAAGCACCTGTCTGGCAGGTGTGAAGTTGTGAGTTCAATCCCCAGTGTGGCAAAAATAAAAAAAAAGAAAGAAAAAAAACCCACATTTTTAGGTTACTAAATACCAATACATCATACATACCTATACATACATACATACATATATATGTGTGTGTGTATATATATATGTATGTATTTTTGGGGTCTGGAGATCTGGAGATACAAGTTTTCAGATTATGGTAGTTTGAGCTATTTAGGTAATTATTAATATAATATTCATAAATTATGCACACCATAAGAGTCATTACTCATAGTATGTAATACATACATATATATGGTAGAAGAAACAGATGAAAACTGAGACCAGGAGTTAGTACAAGAATTGTAGTCTGTGCTAAAATATTTTTCTATGCTTCTATATCCTCATTGTGAACTCATATGATTTTGGACGATGGTCCCATATATTTATAAACTTGATAACAACCTCCTAGATATCCACATTTTATACTAGAAACTTTTACAGTGAATAATAGTTGCCTTTGAAACCTAATTTTTCTATCCAGATGAAATATTACACTCAATTTAGTATGTTCTGATGATAACAGAAACTTTAAAGTGATTTAACATTTCATGTTTTGATATTTGGAAACTCAGGACACGAGAAAAATTTGTTTTCTAAATTTAAAAAATCTCAAACAATAGATGCATATTGATACATTTTCACATCTTCTGTGAATTGTCATCCTTTCCATTTGTTTCAGGTTAAAATGTTTCCCAAAATGCATTGACATTTTGTATAGTAGAGGGAAAGTCCCACCCTTTGAAGTCTTCAGTGATTCTTGACTGTATATATATATATATATATATATATATATATATATGAATTTAAGACATGTAACAATCCTCAGTTTCCTTGGTCAAATTCACTCATCTTTTCTCCTTAAATCTTTTATATTCCTTCTCTAAAACTACATGGGAGATGAAATGTGCAACAGATTATTTCTCCTTCCATTTCATTGTAAACTTGAAGGTAGTTCTCTTTGTACACAGGAAATATATTTATAGAAGTCAAGGGTGTCTTTCTAATATATAATAAATTCCATAGTGTCTCATTTTTCATTTTCTCTCTTGACTTACCTTGTGTTTAACATAATTTTTCTTGTGATCCCAATGGAATTTTTCATCTAAATACTGCTAGCCCACCCGTTTTATGTATATATATATAAATAAATATCTCCTATTTTTGGTTAATATCCTATCATTTTTTGTAATAGGAAAATTGACTTTTTTAACCAATAGAATGTATAAAAATTGATAGAATATCATTTTCATAGTTAAATTTTATAATATTTTAAAGCTCACCTTTTAAAGAGACTTTTCCAAGAGCAAGCAAATGTTTTTAAGGAGGTCCGTATAGAACTGAGGTGCTCAATTTGACAGGGCACACATTAAAATTAGAATGATATCGTACACCCTAAAAGGACGGCATGCAAATTTATAAAGTGTTCTTTATTATTATTATTATTTTTTAATTTTTTTATTTTTTTTGCGGCACCGGGGATTGAACTCACAACCTCGCGCCTGCCAGGGCAGGCGCTTAAGGCACTGAGCCAAACTCCTGACCCTGGTTTGTTGAGGAAGGGTCGCACTATGTAGCTCAGGCCGGCCTTAGGCTTGCGTTGTAGCCCAAGCCGGCCTCGAACTCACAACGCTCCACCTACCTCAGCCTCCCGAGTGCTGGGATTAAAGGCGTGCGCCACCATGCCCGGCTCTTTATTTTTATAAATAAAGAAAATGTGGTATATGTACACAATGGAATACTATATAGCTATAAGGTAGAATAAATTTAGTCTTTTGAAGTAAAATGAATGCACCTTGAGACCATAATGCTAAGTGAAATAAATGGTCCACAGACGAGTAAATATAGCATGGTTACTCTTACATGAGAAACTCAAATT
Organism: Dasyprocta punctata; assembly: GCA_004363535.1. Lineage (NCBI taxonomy): Eukaryota > Metazoa > Chordata > Mammalia > Rodentia > Dasyproctidae > Dasyprocta > Dasyprocta punctata. The sequence goes on along the minus strand of RJWM01019563.1, from coordinate 30,565 downwards.
GTAAATAAATAAGAGAAGAAAACATAACATGGATGACAGAAAACAAGGATAATAGACTTTGTGGAGATGGGAAAGGATTCTGAGGATAGGGCGAGCCTCAAGGGAATGAAGGAGAAGGGAAAGTAAACAAGATGGGCTATGTATTGGTCCCAATTCCCATGATGAATATATTTATTATGTTTTATAAACCTATACTACTAAAACACACACACACACAAAATATTGAGAATGAACTTCAACCACTGCCAGCAGAAAACTGAAGCTCTCATTCCAAAATCACAAGGAGTTGAGTGCTGCCAAAAACTGCATGATATTGAAAGCAGATCTTTTTTTCAGCAGAGCCTCAGGTAGGGCCGTAACTAGAGCCCACCTCTTTGTGGTGGCCTTAGAGAATCTTCAAACAGAAGACCCAGACAACTACGTGCTCAGTTTTAATTCACATGCACATGAAATAAAAAATACTTGTTCTTTAGCCTCCTAAAGTTGTGGTGATATTTTAATGCAGTTTAAACAATTAATATATTCAATAACCTTTGATGGGCACATTCCCTTTTGTAGTCTGTTCTTCGCTGGGCAGGCAAGTACTTTCCAATTACATTTTAAGCAAATGATCTTAATTGTTTAGATGTGTACATTTATTTGTTTCTTAACTGAAGCTTTTTCAGTGCTTTTTCTTTGTATTAATCTAAGCCTGAAAGCCCAGATATAGGCAGCTATATAACACAAACTTTCTTTATACTACCACTGAATTTGTATTTGTTTCCTATTCTCCTATTTCATTTTAATATAAAAAATGTATTATTTTATTTGTGTCATATTTAATCTCCTAAAATCTGTTGGAACTGCTCTTTTCATTATCAGTGCTCTTCCTCTTTTCCATTTCTTCCTTTTTCTTCTTGTCTTTTCCTCTAAAATATGATCTAACTTGTTCTTAAGCATGTAAGCTTTTTTTCTTCTCTTCTTAGATAAGCTCTTTCTTCAATTATTAAAGCATGTTTTCTTCTTTTACTTCTTTGATTGTTGATCATTACCTTTCATTATCTATTCTTCTCCTAGACCCGTTTCCCTCCTGCTGCATATTCTGCATTAGTGATTTCACTGTTATGTACACTATTTAATGTATAATTTCTATATTTATATTCTCTACTTATCAACAGTGCTACATTTGTATCTTTATCCACTCTACTTCCTTCTAGTGGTCTGTTCTGATATTTTTCCTGAGGTCCACACATTTTTCCCTTGAGACACTCAAGCAGTCCAAATCAAATTCTCTGTTTTCATCTTCAATCTTTCTCTCTTAATCTGTACTCATCTCCCAGAATCTTTATGGCTTATCACTTCTTTTAATAAGAAATAGCTCAGGGGAATGACTTTTTTCTCTCTTCTATTTTTATTTTAGACTGAGCTTCGATTTGACTTATTTGAACTGGTAATATTCCCTCTTTCTGTTCTTTTTTATTTCCCGCTTATCTTCTACACTGCTGTCAAATTGATCCTGCAAATAAGTGAAATACTACAAAGATTTATATTTACTCACATGTTACATTATTATAGTGTTCAAATGCCTCAATAAGTGATATATGATTGCTTAGAAAGATACCCCCACAGGGCATGGTAATGCACACCTCTAATATGAGGTCTTGGGAGACTAAGGCAGAAAGATCACCCTGAGTTCCCGGCCAGCCTCGGCTACATAGTGAGTTCAAATCCACTCTAAGCTACAAAGGAATTCTATCTTAAAAAAGCAAACAAATGAATCAGCAAACAAAGACATTCCCTCCAGTTTTTGCTCTTTTCCTTCTTACACTCATATGCTCTTGGTAATCCAGTTCACACTTTCGTACTTGAGAGCTTTTCATTTGTTCTTTCTTTCTCATAAGGGACATCATACCTTGTCTTCTGACATTCTTTGGAAGGAAAGTAAAGAATCTGCTTTTTCTCTGAGTTCTGAGTATTACTCTTCCATGCTGAGTTAAGTTTTCCATGTTTTTGTGGTACATTGTCCATTCATTCATTATAGCACTGAATGCACATTATTTTAGATATTTGCTTTAGTTTGAAATATGAAGGGTAGCATAGATATGAATTTTTAAATTTTCCATGAAGTCAGTTGATGATCCATAGTAGACAGAAAATATTTTCTAACTTCAGATTAAGTTGTAACATATTGAGTTCTTGAATAGCCATTAATAGCCTAGACCAAAGTAGGTATTTCATTAATTTACTACCGACTTACTACTTACTAGAATAAGGGCAGGAAAGTTTGAATTGTGGAGAAAGAGTCTTGAAAGTGGAAGAGGAGGTCAGAAAGTCAAAAAATGTCCAGCAAGTACTGGTACAATAGGCAGGATTAAGAGAGAGAGGATTCAGAATAGGAAAGGAGTCACACAGAGAAGGTTTGAGTGGTGCTAATGAAACACTCAGTGTGCTTCTTCCACTTCACAATCTCTCAGGCCCAACTGAGTGGCCATCTTCACTGGAATGATAAAAGTCACAGTCAGGATCAGTGATTTACTATTCACTTACTTTTCCAGTTCATTGCCAACCACAGAGTTATAGTTTATCAAATGTAGAATGTAGATAAAGGCAAAGGCATCACTTTTAAAGCTGTATGACTTTAAGAATGGGAAGACTGATACATCAATTGATGGATCTTTGGCTATAATCCAGTCCTCAAGCTACACATGCCGACGTGACAGATGGCCCACTGGAAGTCTCTGTTAGCTGTGCATCCTGGGTCATAGAAAGAACAGAGGGGTCAAGGCTCAGCAGTTGATGAAGTACTGCACTGAAGTGCTCTTCTCTACTCGTTCCAAGAGCACTACATGGTTCATTGATTGGGAAAATGCCTGCGTTAGGTTTTGTGATACATTCTTTTATTTACCATAGGATGTCAGAGTCAAAGGGACTCTGAGTATTTCCATTCAGGCATTTTGTTTAAAGAGTAAGAAACTCAGAAAATTACTTATCTAATAAGGCCTTATCTAGTAAGGCCAAATTAGGCAAATACAATGAGTGAAATACTTGAAGCACAATTTTCAATGGTGTGGCTTTTCACCTGTAATTCATAACATTTGTTGTTTAGTTTCATGTATAAATTTGCAGTCTGTCCCTTTTTAGAATAAAAAATGTATTTTAATATAAAATAAAAATTCATTAACAACTATCTAATAATAATAGAATTGACTGCTTCAAAAACAAATTCGATTCCATCACCAAAAGTATTCAGAGCCTTCCAGAGAGTATCACAAAAGAAATGAATGTTGACTAGAGTTTTCTTTGACTGTTAATTCGATGAAGGAAATGATCTTCATCTGATTGTTCGAAAAAATCTGCAGTTTAAGACAAGTAATTAGAAAGTGAATGAGAAGGTATAAGCAAATAGACTCAATGTAGGTGCTAAAAAGACGACAACTATAATAGTAAGCTCAAGTTACCTATCACCATGCCGCAGAAGGACTATTTCAAAGGTATTTGAATTAATGTTTTCTGGTTGTAAATAAAAATACCTGCCCAAAAGTATCTTAAAAAGAAAGGATAATTCTGTTGTAAGACAGAGATAACACCTAAATAATGGGAATCTAGGCTTTGTAATGGCAGCAAAAGCAAATCTTGAACATAGTCATTGTTGTCTATCTTTGGCTCTCCTCACATACTTGACCCACTTTTATCTCTACACATTTCTTCTCTGGTCTACAAAAGAAACACATAAAAATCAAATATACCATTCTCAAATTCTTATTTACCTTCTTTTCTATATTCCCTAAGTCAAATTCCTGAGGAAGATACTGATTGAGCCACTTAGGTACACTCCAATGAACTATATCATATGTCCAAAGTAAAAATTATTTGAGGATTTAGAGATTAACTTCAATGCAGGAATGAAAGTGTCACTTATACCAAGTTGTAGTTCTTTGCCAGAATATTTGTATACATACCTTAATCCAGATATTATGCCATAATCTCCAATATATATTCCCAGAATTGTGGTTAAATAAAAAACAAAGAACAAAATTTTCCAGGTGATTTTGACAAACTATTTTTTCAAAATCATGGACAAAATATATTTATAAATAAGTAAAATAGGGTATGTTTAGAAAGAGTTGTGCTTCTTATCTCAGTTATTTCTGATGTCCCATGTAAAATGAACCATGCCTGTCTAGGGACATACTAGCTTTAAATTTTTGACGGTAGAATGACCATTTAGCTTGTGTGAGTCTGACCATGTTTTATGCTTCGTTCAGTGATGAGATGGAAGGGAGCTAGGATTATAATGCTGCACAAGTCCTTGTAAAAGAGTATACTGTAGTTAATAAAGAGAAGTACTCTTCAATTCATCACCAAAATACAAAGAGTAAAATGTCATGGTTTGCACTATGAGTTTCTTTGACACTGAATTCATCTTCCTTGTTATCTTATTTTTACTTTCTTCATTTGTCCAATTGGACAAATATTCCATGTCCTGGAAATGGTGTCTCTATCTCTTTGAAACCTTTCTAAGCAGAAGTTACCACTGTATTTACAGTACTTAGAAATAATTTTATTTTTTAAAAAACACTGATACTTTTGGTTGCAAAAGTTTCCAAGGTACCCAGAAATCCAGCTACATTCTGTGTATGTGTTTTGGCATTTCCCTTAGACTTACATTCACTGAACATGATATTCTCTTAATGGAACCCCTTAAAACAAACACAGAAACTAAAATATATTAATTTTTGATTATGGCGGAATATTTTCCTTGTAAGCAGAAAAATATATTTTGTAAGAAATTTCTTTTTACACTACCTTCCCTAGAGGCTATTTTAAAGGTCTTTCAATTTTAAAAAGCGTATTTTAACAATTATTTTTTTAACACTCTGAGAATATCCTTTGAAGGTTAAAAAAGACATTAAGCTTTCTTAGTGGGTATAAATTTGTGCAAGGTCATTACTAATTTGTTCAGAGTGGCAAACATTTAATATAGCTATCTGTGAATATAAATCAAAATTTTATGTAAAATGTTTAACAAAAGGATAGGAGTAGTTATTTTGCAAGCTATTTCAAAATACAACGCAGGGGTAAAGTCTGCTTTATTTTTGTGTTTGCAGTCTTAGCATGGTGCCTTATGCATAATGATCCTTTTATTTGAGTAGATTATTTTAACACACCATTCAGTTTTTTAAAAGAAGTAGGCATAGTGTATTAATTTATTTTAATGATTCACAGTTGACCTTGATACTTTCTGGTGTCATTGTACTGTTAGCAATGATAGGAATTCATTCTATTATTTACTTTAAAGTACAAAATTAAGAACACAGAAAGCAGGATGTTAAATTTTCTTCAGTTAAAAACCTTTCATTACGTCTTTGTTCTAAAACTTAATTGCAGAAATAAAATGAACAGTTCTTTTTTTGTGTGGCAGCACGGATTGAACTCATAACCTCACATCTGCCAGACAGGCACTTAGGCCACTGAGCCAAACTCCCAACTCCAGTTTTCTGAGGCAGTGTTGCACTAGCTCAGGCCAGCCTTTTACTGGCGTTGTAGCCCAAGCCAGCTTCGAACTCACAAAGCTCCTCCTACCTCAGCCTCCTGAGTGCTGGGATTAAAGGCATGTGTCTGGCTAAAATGAACATTTCTTATGGTTCATTAAAGTCAGTAGTATAGTTTTAGGTTAAATTCTATTAATGCTCCCTCAGTTTTAGGATGGCAATAATTTGGAGGGCCTGAGCCAGAAGTAGGGAGAAGAAAAGGGAAGAAAAGGCATCTCATTGAAGCACATAGGATGTTCAATGGCATATTTAATAATATTTGGTAAATTATATTGCAAGGAGACATTCATTTAATTTTGTACTATTTTCATATGCCTGAAATGTATGATTATTTAAAAATCATTTTGAATTGAGTCTGTGTTTTGTGAAATATAAAACTTGCATTAAGACTGGAATTTAGGTTATTAAGAAGACACAGAGGCAATTTCAACAGGTGCAACTGAAGATAGAATAAAAATATTATTTATTTAGTTTTCTTCTTAAATAAACCACTTAAAGAAATTATATAATCTCTGTAACTACATTTTTATAAGAAACTCTGCAAATGATTTTGTAAGAAAATTCTTAATGTTTCTTTTTAGAAAGAGAATAATTTAATTATAAATAAATTAAGATAACAAATTTAATTTTTGACTTTTTCTGGGTTTGTATTTATGTCTAAGTAATACAGAATGAAGATGATAATGTGGGCATTTATTGAGGTTCTATTATTACCCAAGTCCAAGTCTTATTAATCATTTATTCTTACAATAACCCTGTAAGCTAGATGTTATTAACCCAGCTTTGCAGAAGGAAAATACTAACATGAAATGATTGTTTTTTCAGATTAATACAGGTAATAAGTGGCAGATCTAGCAATCAAATAGAGGACTCTTGGGTCCCCCAAAATTGTTCTTACTTCCTAATCCAAGTTCCCTACCAGTGGTAGAAGAACAATAAAAACAAGAAAAAATTTAATTGCTTGGAGCATCACCATTGGACACTGGTGGTCATGACCCTGCCTTGTGGTAAGTCATGAGTAAGCGTTTTGAAAGAGGAAAACAGAAATAAACACACTAAAAAGAAACTCTGTGTGTGTGTGTGTGTGTGTGTGTGTGTGTGTTTTGAGGAAGTGAGAACTTTACCAAAAGAAAAATAGCTTTATAGTCTCATGCAAATTCTAAAACTTTAAGCCCTTTCCCTATATGAAGTAATGACTCATTTCCTGTTTACTGAGAAGCCTTGGATACCACAATTCTGACTTCTAATCATATGTGGTACTTATAATTATTATTACAGCTACTGTGTATAATCACTATGTCTATTGCTTTACATGAATTTATTCATTTAATCTTGAGAACAACCCCTGAGAGTACATTTCAGTATTACTTTACTCCATATGAATGGGCAAACTAAGTTTTAAAGAGTTCGTGTAAGATAAGCAGCAGCACACACCTATAAGAAGGCCAGCATGGCATCCAGTCACAAGCAGGGTGAATCTGACCTCCCATTCTGCCGCCTTGTATATAGAAGCAAAAAGAAAGATGGTACAAAGAGAGAGGAGAATACAAGTAATTGCAGCTATTCAAACTGTTGTATTTATAAATCTAATTAGTGGTTATTGTACACTGTTAAAATATTGTACTCTTTGAAAGTTCTGTTTTTAAAAATCTAGTTTCAGTTTGTCAAGTCACCAAAAGATGTATATTGCAAAAATAATTTTAGATACTTAGGTGTTATTGGAGAATGCCAATTTTAAAACTCATATATAAATCATGAATCTATCTCCTTTTTTTTTTCTTATGTATTTCACAGGCTATATCTTGATAATTTTAGAGGAACGGGATGTAACATATTCCAAAAAGAGGAAAATAGTAAATTTTTAGGTTTGCATTTATGAGATAACTAGATATTACTGCAATTTCTTATTGCCACAAAATGAGAATTTAGCTGGCATTAAATGCTACAAAGAAACTGCAGTTTCATGAGTTTAGCACTGATACGTTAAAATGTTTGGATCCATTTTCATGACTATAACTAAAAATGTATATTAAAATTAAGAAGGTTCAACTGCAAGTATCGATGGCTCAGAGCATAAGACAGTGAAGGATTTCTAAAATCTTCTTGTGTAAATGTTGAATAAACGTTGAACTCTCTGGAGAAATAACTTGAATATCCATTGATTTTACTCATACAGTAATTAAACAAATTCCCTCAGGAAATATGCTACTATGTTAGGAAGCTGCCTGCTGTCTGGGCATATTAGACTAGGTAATCAGTTTCCTAATATTTAACCCTGGGACAGCTGACTATCCTTACATTTATTACCTAGGATGAGACAGTGCATCTTCTTTATTTATGTTAAGATTTCCTTTTTGGCATTTGAATATTCAAAGATTTTAAGACAAAGCTAGGGGAAACACAAAATGTAAAGCTTGTTAATGACTTATTTTGAGATTGAGCAAAGATATCTCTACTGATATTAACGGCTACACATTAAAAATCATTTAAATGTTTCTAATACTGTTAATTACTGCTCCAAAGGTTCAGTGTATATCTGGATTAGTCTTCCTTTTCTTTCTTCTGTTATTGTTATGTCTAAAACTTTTCAATTAAGTCTCAAATATTTGCTACGAAGAACAATGCTGTTGTTGCAGGGTGCAACACGTTAGCTTGCTCCGTGGCTTCCAGGTGCGCGCTCAGGAGTGAATATTTTTTGGATGCCTCACAGGGCATGAGGCCCTCTTGCTTCCAACGATGTTGTAATCTATTGTCTAATTTTTCCATTTCATGGAGCACTGATCACATTTAATTTAATATTTGCCATTTCTTAGATTCTAGGCTAATGATTTAATTTTACATAATACTAAAAGTCAACTAGTCTTTTTAAAATTAGTTGTGGTCCTTGTGGTCTCAATGATAGACTCCAATTAGAGACGTGATTATTGAGCGCTGCAAGAGCTTGGCTCCCTATACCATCATGGCTAGGGCAACTCTCCATCTGTTCTATTCTAGTTCTCAAGAAAACTGGAATGTGAGGACAGTGTAGCATTATGAGACAGAAAAGAACTGTCTGGAACGGTCCTGGGTTTGTATGTGTTCTTCCTAAAACTGGATATTCTGCAACTCCTTAGCTCTGCAAATGACTCCTGGACTATAGAAGCAAATAGTGGACTGATTTGGGGGTTCTTCAGTGGCAGTGTGAGGGGCGGCACACACACAAAATATAATCCTTCTGCCTTGGGGAAATTGCTTGTGTCTTAGAGGAACACATTCCATGAGTCTTAGGCTTCTGTTAGTTCTTGCTGCCTGTCTGTAAATAGCCATAGTTTGATTGAGTGTTCTTTCTTATGATAGGCATACACTACCAGCCAGATTGTGAATAACCTCCTGCCAGATCTAGGAATCTAAGCAGAAATGGATGATGTGTTTAGCACTCTTCCCTGAGAATAATTGTCTCCTGCTTTCATTGATCTTAAAATGTCGATGCAGATAGGACTTGGGAAGGAAAAGTTTTAATAGAATGGACTAAGTGTATTAATGAGAGAGAGACATGAGGAATCACACAGGAAGAACCTGTTCTGTTGTGGAGTGACAGTTTGCCTTTAGGAGGTAGTCACCTGAAAAATGAGAGATGCTTTATTGGAAGAATTTATTATATCAGGAGTTGACTTTTTCTTATAGTACTGTGTATATGACTTATAATGATCAATTTTTAAATACGGATACACTCATACCCATTTTTATAGCAGCACAACTCTCAAAACAGCCTAGATGTCCACCAGCAGATGAATAGATAAAGAAAATACGGTACACAATGGAATATTACTCAGCTCTAAAGAATATTGAACTCATATCATCTGCAGGAAAATGTGTAGGACTTGAACACATCATGTTAAGTAAAATAAATCAGATCCAGAAAGTTAAATATTGCATGGTTTCTCCTACTGAGAGACACAAAACATAAACAAATAAAAGAGCGAAATAAACAGAGATGCTATAAAAAACCATAGAGTTGCTTGAGATGAGGAAGGGTCTCTGGGATAAAGGAGAAGGTTTCTGAGGGGATAAAGAGTTTGAAAATGTTCAAGGATGAGAAAGACATGAACCAATTCCTCAAAGTGTATGTAGCTACTATGTACTGAAAATATGCAATAATAAATAAAAATTTTAAATTACCAAATATTTCCTAACTTAAGAAGAGGATTTAATTTTCTTACATAGCCCTCACTTCCATATTGCTAAGCCCTATTTTTAAGGTGAAAATCTTAATGGAGGTATGACAAAGACATCATTGATTAACATGACTCATTTTCAAGAAGAAAAAAATAATTTCCGAAAAATTTATTTAGATTTTAAAACATGGTGTAAATAAACTCCAATCATGTTTTCTCCATTAACTCTACATTTTAACTTCAGTAAGTTTCTTTTCTCTGTGTGTTTCCTTTTTGACATTTATAGCATGGGGATAATCAATGTAACTATCACCCCTGGGTTTGATGATTAAATATACGTAAAAGACTAGTATCAGTTTTTGGCACATGTTAAACTTACAGTACATTTGATGTACTAATACTAAAATTGTTTTTGCTTTACTTTTTACTTTCTTTGCTTTATTATTTCTCATTTTAAAAGAGGTTGATAAGTTTACTAGGCATTTTATGTTTTTTGGTATGTTAAATGTGTCTCAGATTAATTTTGCTAGAGACGGATATAGAGCACAGTTTTGGCACCCTCAGATGATTATATCCTCTATACCCCAGACTGAAAAGGGAATCATAAATTGCATCAATAACAGTTATGTTAGTGACACCATATATGGTAAATATTTTGAGCAGATTTTATGACACATGAGGTAATATATTCTAGTGCAAATACAAACAGAAAGTTAAAAAAAAAAAAGTCCCTAGAAATCCAGGTGTAGTTTTAAAGGTTGAATTAAGTATAGATATTTTATATACATTTTTGCATAATAAAAATACAGATATTTTCTTGTTAACATATTTCTTATACCAACATATGACAATTATATCAGTGAGTATGCTTCTGAATTAAAGAGGATGCTATAGTTTGTATGCCGAATGTCCCCCAAAGCTGTAGTAAAGGACTGTTCCCAAAGGGATATTTTTGTGAGGTAGTGGAATCTCTAAGAGATAGAAAGTAGGTGACAGACCTTGAGGTTACTAGGGACATGCTTTCATACTTGATCTGCTTGCAGTTCTCATGTGACCCTTTGAATTCTCTTAAGAAGACTATCACAAAGGATCTTCCTGTCCTCTTTCTGTTTTGGTTTGAGATATGACTGTTTACTCCTATGTCAGGTCCTGCCATCATGATTTACCACCACACTTACCAGAGACCAAGTCAGTGAGACTTGCCCAATCTCATTATGAATCTCCAAAACTGTGAGCTAAACAAATCTTTCACCTTGGTCATGGGTGTTTTAAATGAAGCTGACTAATGCAAAGGGTTACAGAAACAGCGATTTGGAGAAAAATTATATTCTAAGTTTTGAATATACATTTTGAGGTGACTATATAGTATCAGATTGCAAATACCTGGGCAGTAGTCAAGTGGACAAATTCTAAAGTAAATGACAATAAATTATATCTAAGAGGTGAAGATTTATATATATATATAAAATATAGAATAAACACCATACATATTACAAACTAGAAAGTAAAACCAAACTTGGTGACATTACCTTACAAAAGGTAAATGTAATGAAGAGAAAAGTAAGCCTATAATAAAACCCTGAATACAGGGTTAACTGATCATGGAAACAACAATTTATAGAACAAATGCTGTAACAGTGTGATATCATGAGGAGATTCCAATTTGCTTAGCAAACTTGAATTATTCAATAAATAGTCAATCAGGAGTTATAAACTCAATGATTACAATGGCAACTTATCCCATATGATGATATTTTTATTTACTTGTTTTATTTTAGTTATTTATTTTTTTGTAGTGAGAAAGGGTCTCAATACATAATTCAGATTGGTTTAAAACTCACTATGTAGCCCAGGATGGACTCAAACTTCCAGCAATCCTCCTGCTTCAGCCTCCTGAGTGTTAGGATTACAGATGTGTGCCACCACACTCAGCCTGATAATTTGTTTTAAAAGTGGAAAATCAGCAAACCATATGTTGTTATTCAAAACCAATTTAAATTAAATGAATCAAAATTAAACCAACATAGGATACCTATATTTTTCCAATATAGATAACTTTATTATATTATTTTGCATTAGGGATTTTATTATTACACCTTCATCTTCCATGGGTGACTAATTATATAGAGATAGATAGATAGATTTAAATGTAGATAAATGGGAATTATTTCACCCCTAGAAACAACTCCTCTTTTTCTATAGTTTCCAATAGCTTTAAATTTTGTAGCTCAATAAATTTTAACAAATTTATTTTTTAGCATTCTTCTTTTGGGAAGACCTCATTATGTGATTTATATTTTAGATTCACTGAACAAATATGTCCTTTTTTTTTTTCTTTTTCAGTCTTTACCTCCTGGCATGGCATTATCAGGATTGATAGAGTCTGCAAAGTTTCTTTTTAAAAGCACCAATCAGAAGAGTAAGACTCAGGCTATCAGAGATCTGAAAACCTAAACATCTGTGATAATACTGTTACTAACTGCTTTTAAAAAGATTAAGTCTGAATAGAGTTCTCCAACATTCAGCTGTAAGCAAAGCAAAATATTTGATCAGTTCTAATATCAGAAGTTATAAGATTTCTTACTGCCTAAGATTAAGTAAATATGTTCTCACGGCTAATATTGTAGTCAGAGGTAGCAAGGAGAACAATTACAATACAGGACACATAATTTATAGCATTATGTATAATGGTCTCCCAAGGAGTCAAATTCAAAGAAAGTGCAAGATCTTTGTGCACACTAAAGACCTAGAAAATCCAGCTGAGGACCTGGATCCCATGGCAATAATCTGCATGAGTTCCGCTGAAAACATAGAGTCCATGACAATGCCTCACACAACTCTAGCTGGAGGCCTAGAGCCCTCAATAATGACTCATGCAAGTCTATTTCATGGATCTGCACTGGGAAGCTCAAAGGTTGGCAGTGGAAGCTAGAAAGTCTGTGCCAGGGGGGTGAAGGATCTGTGTCAGTAGGTTGAGGGTTCTACACTGGAGCCAAGAAGCAGTGCTCAAAATAAGGACTAGGGTTCCCTGAAAAGCACCACAGCCATGCTCAGTAACAATGAGGTCCTGAGCTTCTTCGATGATGAGAATAGTAGAGTTCATATCAGGAACTCAGTGCAACAACCTTTTCCTGGAGATTGAGCAGCACATCATCTTCCCCTCCAGAGTCAGGAAATGATGCTTAAAGTAAGGACACAGCTCCCCAAAGTAAACAGCAGCCCTTTTCAGCAACAATAAGGTCCTGAGCTCCTCTAATGATAACAGTCAAATTCATATCAGGCAAGAAGCTCCACAAGCTTCTCCAGGAGAACCAGCAGCTCCAAACAACAAGAAGGCTTAGGAGAACCTGCAATGCTACTCTTCCTCTCCGGGCCTCTTTTTTATGCTGGCAACAATCCTCAGGTGGACAATCTACATTAAGCACCCCACTGATAAAGTTCAGCTGGTATTTAAATTGGCCATCACTTTTTAATCCTCCACAGTTAATAAAACTCCTTTTTCCTATATATACAAAATTCCTAGATTTATACTGAAACTTATAGAAAGTAATTGCTGGGCAAATATAAAGAATTTTCCTCTGCTGTATAAATGAAGCAGCCTTTTGTAAGTTATTTTAAAAACCTTACTATATACATTGTGTTAACAATATTATCCCAAGCCATTCATCTTTGGTGTCTTTGAAAAAACTTACTTGAAAATACTAATGTAATGAAGATAACATTCATTCGTGGATAGTCCATGCCCTGAGCAAAATTACTTTCTAATAATCTACTCAAATAAAAATTCCATAATCTGAGAGGTGAGATTTAATTCATGCCACAGTTTATATCATCAGTCTGTTTTAGAAACTATGTTAACGACCTCCAAAAATTTCCATAGCGTTCCACATGGTACTAGTTAGTTTCTTAGTGTTCTTTATCTGTCTGTGTCCTATGAACACAGAGCATCAGAGCCAGAACCGCATCGTTAAATCTTTGCAGATAGGAAGAGATCAAGGTTTAGCGGGCCTTGATGTTATCCAGTTTGCTGGCGGCAGGAGCTACCACAGATTGTGCTGTGAGCCGTGCTCTGTGAGAGCTTCACACTGATACTTCTGAAAGGCAAATCTGACCATATCACTACCTGTTTAAACTCTTCTAATTCTCCCTATAGCCTTCAGGATAAGATCTAAACTCAACATCACTCACCTACAAGCTACTTTACAACTTGGCCCCTGCTTACCCTTCTCTCATCTTGCTCCTTCCTCCAATTATATCCTGCAGACATGCTTAAATACTTTTTGGCCACTGAGCATATCATGTTATCCTCTTTTTGAAAGTTGAGCCTTTTCATTTGGTGCTTGCTTTGACTGTTTTATTCCACCTCTATGCTTGCTCACGAATGTACTATTTATACTTTGTGACACTTGGCATTCAAAATCGAAAGGGCCAATTTATAAATCTGTAGCCTACTTCAGAAGACAGAGACAATACATTTTTCTTCATAGCTGTGCTAGCAATGCTCCTAGGACAAGTGATAAACATTTAGAAAGTTTTTAACAAACACTTGTTGAATGAGTCAATGATGAATGAATCAATTTATGAGGTGCCCTCCCCCAGCAGGGGTCCAGATGTTCTCAGCGTTTGCAGAATGGCGTTGATTACCTTACTATCTGTACAAGTGCCAAATCATTCTGGCTTCATCTTAAAACATGAGCTTTATTTATGACATTCCTAGAGTAAATCCTAACACATGGATCACATCATGTAACAGAGTTGAACCAAAAATACTTCTGTAAACCTTCACAGGAAAACAGATATCTCTGTGTCACTACTTTTAAAAAGAATGGTGAAAAAAAAGAAGCAAGTTAACACAGATCAACTCCGCTTCTGACCCTTTAGAAATCTGGGGTAACTTATAATCTATTCTTCACTCATCATTTAAATTGTTGGGTAATTCAAAGGGAAAAGAAAATTTGTTATTTCCCTTAGAAAATTATTGTTTTAAATGAAAACAATGGAAAAAGATTCTGAGATGGAGAGTTGAATGCAGAAAGATTATTGAGGAGTGTTCCAGAGGAAGAACACCTGGAGGGAAATGAAAGAAATGGTACTGCAGTGAGGATTAAATGTGGTGAGTTTTCCATAGACATCTCAGCTAATTTCCACAGAGAGCCAGAGATGAGATGACCCTTGATAATGGTGCTAAATTTAGGTTCAGATTGTGGGTCTCTATTAGCCAAGCATTGCTAAGGGCAATTCCTAACATAAAAATTAACCCTGAGACTTACCAGCTAACACTTTCAAAAATAATTCCTAGTGATTGTTTCCAGAGAGCAAATATACTACAAGAAGCAAGCATATCTGAAAATCACATGAAGTGCACTCTAGTGGAAACTGCAGGTGTTTCCTACTTTCTCCCTTCAAAACTGAAGCACTCTTTTTGCCAATTGCATTGAAAGAAAGTTTGGCATCCATATTATACTTAATTTGGGTCATTGTCATATTCATACTTCTAGCACTATCTCATAGGGTCCTTGGAGGAGTGCTGAATTTTTTCTATTGTTACTATAACACATTCCCAAAGACTTAATGACTTAATACAAATCATGTCACACTTATAGAGGGCAAACTTCTGAAACAAGTCATTGGGTTAACATCAAAGTGTTGGCAGGGCTAAGTTATTTTTGGAAGTTTTAGAATAGAACCACCTATTTTGCTCTTTCCAGTTTCTAGGGCCTCTTACCCTCAAATTAGTTGGTTTCCAGCATCTATTTTCATCCTCAAAGTGTATAATGTTAGGTTGTATCTTTCTCACAAGGCATTGTTCTGATCCACCAGGCATGTTTCCTTTTCTAAATGTGTGCCTCTTTTCTACTCTTTCTATCCACTATTCTTCAGATGTTAAGAATCCTTATAATTACATCTTAACAACCCAGAGAAGCCAGGACAATTTCCCTGTATTAAAGTCACATTATCAACAAGTTTAATTCCATTTAAATTCTCTTATATGATACAAGGTAAAATACACATATACTGATTTCAGAAATAAGGAAATGTATATTATGGGGGTGAGATATAGCATTGTCATGTCTACTACAACTACAAGATGCATCTTAAGTAGTAATACAATAAAAATGAAAAACACATCTTTTTTTAACTCACCCCATCCATATGTATCCTGCTTCTAACACTAATTTTTAGCTACCTCTTTTTGTTTCTTTGTAAAAATCTGTTTCTTTTTCTTGCTTTGTAAACCCAGTACTTCCCATGTTGGATTATGATGTGATGATTAGAGTCACCACTACGAACTAAAGAAAAATTGGAAATACATCTAAGGCGTCTCTCTTTGTATAAGGAATGAGCACTTTTAAAGGATCGATGGATCACTAGTAAAAGCTTAATTCATTTACATGATCTGGAAATTCAAGATACTGAAATGCATTCCTCCAGTTGTTATATTTATAGATAACCCCAATTAGAAACTTAACCTTAATATAAGTATACTTGCCAACTGGAGAATCCACAGCTTTCTGAAACTCTACTTTTATAATTAAATTATGGACCTGGTGTATGGCTGATTTGCCCTTCAGAGATAAAAATAATTTTATGCTGCTTAGGAGCTCACCTACCTTTCACACTTCACATAAATTGGGGATTTATTTTATTTCCTCAATGTATCAGTGATATACAAAAAAGCAAGATGCTCCAAAATTCTAGTAGAACTTCTTTATTGAAGTATCAAATGTCTCAAATATTGCACAGAGAGTGCATTCCCTCTCACCATTAAAATAGATGAAAATCTATTTTAGCACTATTGAAGTCCTTAGTTTTCCTGATTGAGCATACTAGGTGATATTGATACTGTATATCGAGTGAAGTGATCTTCATTCTCAGTCAGGCAGGAAATACTACAATCCAAAATTCTATTTTACTTTATGTTTTGTAAAATCATCAGATACACAGGTAATATCTCCCATTTAAACTATCTAAGATACAGGGATGTATGTGTAGGAGATTTATGAAGACACAGTTCAGGGAGCAATAGCCAAAGGAACTGAGGGCAGCAAGACTACCTATAATGAGATATTGACTGTCAACACTTTTGCAACAGAAATTACAGGTAAATCTAGTGGAAGCTTTGGAACTAGAACACACTTAAGAATAGTTTCAGATCAAGCAAAGAATTGATTTACATAATACTGCATTGACCAGTTATTGGATGTCAGGAGCCTGTAGGAAGGAGACATGGGTTTTGGCAAAACATCTCTTCCGTGAAGGGCAATTGCTGAGAAATTATTAGCTGTGAGTCGTCAGCAGTCAGCATTTCCTAAAGCTGGGATAGATCTGGTTGGCTCACCACAGCATCCACTACCAATCTTTTGTTTTCTTTCTCTCCCCACTACATGTCTCTAGCTTCACTGTTCACTAATATATGGACATGATACAGCATTTTCAATAATACTTAAAGTTTTATCCATTGTAATCACAGAGAAGTGCAAATTCATTGCATATAAATTAAGTAAATATTATTAGTAGAGTTCTGGTAATTTCAAGGAGAGGATCCAATAATTGATGATATATTGTGGATTAGATAGATAATAATGTCTTTCAATCTTTACCAAGCACAGTAATCTATTAATTATCTACCACATTTTAGGAATTTGGATTGCATGAATGAACCCGAAAGATACAGAACTTGGCTCCTTGGGATCCAATTTCTGTGGAACCAACAGCTAAAAAAAAATCGATATAGTACAGCAAAGTTACACAGTCAGTTAGGAGGTGATAAATGTAATGAAAATAATAGTAGAGATGAGTAAAGCAAATGATAATTTTAAATAGCTGGTAATGGTAAGAGTGGATGAGAAAATAATATTTAAGCAAAGATTTATTAAAGATATCAGAAAGGGCCTGGGGTTTAGCTCAGAGGCACAAGCGCCTGCTTGGCAAGTGCAAGGTCATGAGCTTGATCACCGGCACAAAAAAAAAAAAAGAAAGAAAGAAAGAAAGAAAGAAAGAAAGGTAGGAAAAGTAAACATGGTAATATCTTAGAAAGGAAAGCTAGGGTAGAGAAAACAGCTTGTGCAAAGATCTTGTAGCAGGAATATGCCTGTTAGGTTAAAAAACAAACAAGGACAATGTGGCTAAAATGGAAAGAAAAATGAGAAAAGTAGGAAGAGATCAGATCAAACAACAGTGGGGTCTGGATTTAAATTGGGATTTATAAGCCATAATGAGGACTTATTTATAAATTTGAGTGACACTGGATTCTGTTGAAGAATTTTAACCAGATGATAATATGATCAGACTCACCAGAAGGATAAAATGTTCTTCCTTCTCTTCTAAGGCTCACAGAATACCCTGGGGAAAGACAACACTAGGGAAAGTGAGTCCTCTTAAGAGACCAAACTGGACAGCAATTTAAGAGTTATCTACAAAGATCACAGTGATAGCAGATGCCACAAGATTCTAGAGTCACAATATTTCCTGGTCAATTGAATACATAGCTTCACAAAATCAGAGAAGGGGAGACTTGAGTCACTGGCTGGATGAAATTTCTATCATCTGAGGTTGATACATGTGGATGGAACAAAATTTGAGAGGCAGATCATGCATGACATATTACTCATTCCAGTTTTGAATTTTTCAGTGAACATCCAAGTCAAGTTACTTAGTAAGCAGCTAGATACATATCTACAGTTTGTGAAAGTGGTCTGGGATACAAACATCAGTCTAAAAGTTATGAATGTATAAGCAGCACTTAATTCCAAGGGATTAGATAAGGTCACTAGAAAGGTAAAAGTTAATTTAGAAGAGGACTGGTTACTGAAGGCCAAGGAATGCCAAAGTTAGTTGATGAGAGAGAAATGAGAAGCTAGTAAAGGAAGCAGAAGACAGAACAGTCATGTGGATTGTTTTCTAAAAAGGCGGGGGGGAAGCGTAATGGTCTGTAATCCAAACAAGATCATAAATATTAAGTGCAGTGATTAACTGTAATTATGCTTAAAATAGACATTGGTTAAAAATCATATGTCCATATTAGAAATATATTTCTAATAAACAACATTCATTGTCTTATATCTTGAAAACATGACTATTTATGACCTATTATGCTTATTGTACAGATGTGCAGATATCAAATATAAAATCATTATTTAGGTGAATAGTGTATTCTAGAGCTGTTTTCTGAAGACAATAAATTGCATGATCATCATACTTACAGATAAGTTTTAATAATGTCATTAAAAATAATATTTGTGTATTCTGACATTGAGAGCCCTGGTAGAGGTGGTCGTTAAGCATGTTGGCTGTTTGTTCATGCATGTTCTTCAAAGTTACGTTTTACAGTGCTTTTAGTGTTACACTTACATATTCAGAAATCACTTTTCTCAATATTTGAATTTGTTCATTCTATTGGAAACTAATGAAGTTAAATGGATTATGTGTAAATGTTAGAATCCACAATGCTTAGCTATGTTTTTGTACATTATTTTACCCTTTCTGGCCACTTTCTTTTACAACAAAATACTTGGGAAGCTAACTTAAATACTTATAATACAACTAGTTGGGTTTAGATTAATAACGAAAATGACTTTAAAGACACAGTTAAGTCCTGGGGAAGACCATGAAGTACTTCCCTGTCTCTGTAGAGATCGCCTTTTTCATAAAAGCAAACTTGAGGCAGTATCACTTGGCCAAGAACGTTCAAATCTGAAAGTACCTACTGATGACTATCTATATAGTTATATATATCTCAACCTTTATTTGCCTGTGTTTCATATAAAAACTTGATGTTTTAATTGTACCTTGCACACAGTATCATAGTGTAGATTAACATAAATAATGTGCACAGTGCACACACACATTCACGTGTTATTTGGACAAGTTTTCTGTGTTGCTCACATCCAGAAATCCTAAGACTTTGTAATACATGGGCCTAATTATTCTACCTTATCTTTTCCTATATTTCTGTGACCAGAAATGCTTCCTTTCTTAAAACATTTTGTTTGTTTATATGACTAGCACTACACATGTCAAAGTGAGACTTTAAAGAAAAAATTTGCCTATGACCATCTTGTTTTACATTTGAGAATTGTACTAGAAGAAATTTTAGGATCTTTTTCTGAAACTGTGCTCTTATATGGAAAGTGAATTTAGAGGCTTTATTAGGAGCAAATTGAAAATGTTCTTGGAATTAACTGCTAAAGTCTTGTTTATATGTCAAACAAATAAACAAGATAGAAACTTAATTGTTCACTATAATAGAAAATGTTTTTAAATTTATGGAGAAAAAAATTTGTGAAATATTTAAAAAGACTAATACTGGAGGTTAAAAATAATTCAATGAAAACTTCTATGTTGCTTTTTCTGTTCATTGTACAATGCAAATCTCAGCATAAAATTTCAATGTTTTATGTAATTCTTAGTAAAACAAGGTAGCAACAAAAACTCAATGTATTTCATTTTAAGTAAGGATGAGGTATTACTTTTCTCACAAAACAGAGGGCTCTATTGGTTTTGTCAGCTACTCAAGGTCTCAATATCACCCATGTCCTCTTTCAGATTCTGAATATGTTTCATGCCATTTGATTATAAATGATAACACAACTCCAGATGAACCTACGTTTAATATCAGAACTGCTGGATGGAGGTGAAAAAGCAAGAAGAGCTAAATGGGACACGATGTTTTGACTACCTTCTCTCTCTTTTTCCTATCCATTAGACTTTTGCATAGGTCTCACTAACTAGATCTAATAATACTCTTTAGTCATCACAATTCCAAATGCCATGAAGAAAATAGACAACAGGTCTTCAGAAAAGGATTTAAATTTGAATACCAATATTTTGTTTCTGAACTGATTTCTGGAAAGAATGGTAAGGAATCCCAGTATTATTGTTTGTTTGGTTTTTCATGTCTATTAAGATTTGTCTTATATAGTTGGGTGCTCCCATATTTGGTGCATATATATTTATGATTGTAATATCTTCCTCTTGAAGTTTTCCCCTAGCAAGTATGTAGTGACCTTCTTTGTCTCTTTTGATCATTCTCGGTTTGAAGTTCACAGTGACTGCAAACATAATAGCTACCTCTGCTTTTTTCTGGGTTCCTGTTGCATGGAGTATTGTTTTCCATTCTTTGATTTTTAGTCTGTGAGTTTCCTTTCTAGTTAAATGTGTTTCTTGTACACAGCATATTGTTGGATTTTGTTTCTTAACTCACTCTGCCAGTTTGTTTCTTTTTATTGGTGGGTTGAGATGATTTGCATTGATTGATATAACTGATATGTACTGACTCATCCCTGTCATATCTTTCTGTTGTTGGTTTTCTACATTTTCTTTTTAATTGTTTGCCCTGCTTAGTGGTTTCCTTTTGTGTTGTTCTTAAGATTGTAGTTATCTTTACCTTTTTCTAGAGTGTCTTTCAGTACTCTTTGCAGTGTTGCTTTGGTGGCCATAAATTTCTTCAGTTGTTCTTTGCCATGGAAGTATCTTATTTCTCCATCAATTTTTAAAGATAGTTTTGCAGGGTATATTAATCTGGGTTGAAAGTTGTTGCTTTGTTTCAGGATTTGAAATACTTCACTCCATGTTCTTCTTGACTTGAAAGTTTGTGTTGAGAAGTCTGCCATGATTCTGATAGGCTTTCCTTCATAGGTGATCTGTTTCTTTTCTCTGACAGATTTTAGTATTCTGTTCTTGTGCTGTATTTCTGATACCCTAATTATTATATTTCTGGGTGAAGATTTATTTAGGTTATGGTTAATTGGGGTTGTGTATGCCTCACTTACCTGTGTATCAGATTCTCTTCCCATGTTTGGAAAATTTATTTCTGCAAATAGTCTTTGCAGGCCATTAGTATTAACCCCTGCTTTTTCATTGATGCTTATTAATCTTATGTTACTTCTCTTGGTATCATCTTGCAGCTGTTGAATTGTTGTTTCCTGGTTCCTTGTTATTTTTAAGAGATCTTTTCTTACATGATGATAAGCTTCCACGCTGTCTTCAAGGTCTGAGACTATCTTCAGTTTCATTCAAGCAGTTTTGCCAACTTTCAATAGAATTTTTCATTTCCTGAATTTCCCTTTGAACCTGTTTCATGCATTCTATTTGTATCTTATTTTGTTCACTCAAAGTTTCCATCATTTTTTATGTTTTTCTGTTTTTTATCTTGATCTTCTTTCAATACACTCAGCATTTCTTTCATAATGATCATCATTTCATTTTTTAGCTGAGAGATTATTTCTGATTTGAGTTCCTCTATAGCTTCATGGAGTTGTTTCTTTACTTCAGTTGCTATCATTTCAGAAAGTTCAGTTGCGTGATTCCCAGCGTCTTCCATTTCAGTGTCTCTTGGGTTTGTTCTCAGTGGCCTGAGGGATTGACATTGTCTCTTGCTCTTTCATTTCGTCATATTCTTCTGGGACCTGTGTGGCTGGGCAGATAGCCTTCCAATGGATTGCACTGAAACACTGTGCTGGGTAGAGCTTCAATCCTCCAATATCCCCATGGCTAGCCATGGCACATACCCAGAATATGGCACTGGATCCTTGTGCTCTGTGCAGTTGGTCATGTGATCAACTTTGTTGGGTTGCTCTGGGACACTGGCCTGGACAAAGTTTGTATCTTCCCTGTAGCTAGCAGGGAGGGTCACAACCCTGGAGCTTGTTGCCAGGGCCTAGAACCTGACTGTGTAGCTTTCAGAACCTCTGCAAGCCAGGTGGCTAGCAGAGATGCACCCCTGAGGTGTGTTGCTGGGCCTTCCATCTTACTGGGTTGAGGTCGGAATTTCCAGGACCCAGGTGGCTAGGTGGAGCCAACCCTGAGTATGGTACCACTGGGACCTTGAATCTGGCTGTGAGGATTTCAGGGCCTCTGGAGCACGTGAAAAGCACCAGCGTGCCCTAGGTGTAAGGTGCCTTGCTCCTCACTGGGCAGAGTTCTCAACCTCTAGGACCTGCCACATGGTTGCACTACTGGACAATGGAGCTAGTGCCTTGTGTTCTAATGGGCAGAGCTCAAATTCTCCAGGGCACTGCAGCTACGCTGGCCACTCCCTGATGAGCGGCCCTGGGGCTGGGCTGGGCTCAGTAACTCTTTGTCCTTTGAGGCTGGCTGCGCATTCCCCTGATGGTTTGTGCTGGGATGCTGGGCTGGGTAGAACTCAATCCTCTGTGCAGCTAGTGAGGGCTCACTCATGGAGTGTGTCCAGCAGTTAGTATTCTTCAGCTGCAGGCAGGTCTTTTCTGTGTAATGGGAACTGAGAATCAATTATCACTGAAAAAGTGGCACAAAGATGTATAGAAACTAGGAAATCTCCAGGTTTCTGTCTGGACATTGTGCACCACTGGAGGTTTTCATCAAAAACCATTACTGAAATGAATGAATTTGAAACATATTTTCTACTTATGCACCATTCCAGTCTTACATTTAAATATAGGAAATTTAATAAAATCAGCTTTTCACATTTCATGGGGTCTTGCTAAGAAAGAGCAGGAACTGTTCATCAACTACATTTTTTTTAAACCAAACAGTAATAAATCAGAAATTAGTGTCAGAATTTTGGTTACCCAACTAAAGATGATCAAAATAGTGTGTCTACATAGTTACCTTTAGAAAAAACACTTTAATATATTCTTTTAATTTATGAAAGTACAGAATGCCAAATATGGTGCTTTATTGTAATGAGTCACAATACATTACACAATGAAGAATTATACTACATCTGAATAAATTGTCATTTCATTTTAAATACTTAGAAATTATAAGCACTCTTTAAAAATATTCTTTATATGAACCTTACATGCAGAGGATGAGATGTACAATTAAGTCATATGAATCATTTTCATGGTATCAAAAATAATTTATAATTCAATGACTTCTAAATTTGCATTTATAGCCTACTCTATTTTGAAATTACAGATACGCATATCTAAGTGCATTATTTCTTTTACTCTTGAATATTACATGGGAACACAAATTCAACATGTTGAAATTGGGTTCATCAATGTTTTCTTATTTTAAACCTATTTCTCTAAACTTCTCCAAAAAGTCCTATTCTTTGACTGATTTCTCATTTAGTCTGAATAGGAAATAATGGAGTATAATAAGAAATAATCCTTGCCACTTTTGTGAGTTAATACAGTAAGTCTTATTTGTTACTCTTTTTAAACTATATAATCAAGGCTAGGCATGTCTTTTGGAAAGTTTTGTCACAAGGACCTGAGAAATGAGCCTACTTTTAACATTGTAGCTGAACAGACTAGAGAGATTAATTTTAATATTGCCATGGGGGAAATAGGATGGCTTCCAATTGCATAGAATGTTTCCAAGAATTGGCCCCAAAAGTGGCTTTTGCCGGTGGCACCCATAGGATTGACTAAAAGACAGTCACTTGAGGATGAAAAACGTATTTCTGTGCTCCATAAAGGGAATAGGTGAGCTGAAAACACACACAAAAATTACCTAGATGATTCCATCATTTATCTAGCTGCTCAAATTAGAAATCTGGTGGTTGTCATTAACTTCTACTGCTCCTTCACACCCCGACTCTAATCAATCACCTAGTCCTCCTCGGTGAAGTGATTAATATCTTTTTAAGCTACTCAGATATTTTAGCCATCTCTTTTTTTACCTTGGTTCAAGTTTCTATCATTTGCTTTTAAGTTTGTTGCTAGAGTCTAAATTATTCTATCCTCATGTTCGAAAGCTGTTTTCTGACAATATGAAGCTGAAAACCCAAAACTTCTCTAAATACCTTCTATGGCATCCAATATTCTTGTGGCTACCATTAGGCCTTTTTAGCATGTTGTAATGATCATCACATATAGGAACTGTGCCTCAGCCTTAACTCTACCCTTCACACTCCTCTATCAGACTCTGTATACAAATAAATATTTCTTGCTTCCAATATCATGTATGCTTTCTTTTTTTTGCATAAACTACCCTTTAATAATTTCTAACTTTTACTGATGCTTTAGGAATTGACATCACTTCTTCCAACACATCCTTCTTAATCTGGCCACTGGGTTTGTTTCCCCATTTTATTTTCTCCCACAAAGTTTTAAAATGACCTATTTCCACATTTTGTCACACCATCCATTGTAATTTATTTAAACTATCTATTTTTCTTCTCTTTGCAAGTATAGGATAAACAGGGAAGGAGTCAAGTATTTCTCTGCTTTATGTTTGTAACCTACTTCATACACAGTGGGTACTCAGTTTGAAACCGAAGTATTTTACATGCTTATTGTCCCTTTATCTCTCAAACTTCATAGTGCTCTGTCAAGTACCCTGATTCTACAGTATGGCTCTAACTAACTTTAACTCCCCGTATCATTTTTAAACTATACCATTAAAGGAATAAAAGTGACTAAGTAGTTTCCTTTTCACACTTAATATGGTGGTTCATATACAATTATAAAAGTATTCCCCTGAAGAAAAAGATGTGAAAAGTCATTAGAAAAATTGAAAGAAAAAAACAATGGAAAATAAAGCAGTATATTCCCTAGTTTCACAAACTTTTATCCAATTTACTATAATTAAGCTTTTTGTTTCATTTCATCTATGAGCCTCCTTCTTGTGTAATAAAACAAGGGGAAAAGAAATAGCAGAAGCCTGGTATGCAGTTTTTTGTATCTTTGGACTTCTACCGTTTCTAATTACATTGTTTTATACACAGTTGATGAACAATTGACACGCTTTCATTGCTTATTCCAGTTGTTAATATTGTGGTAGAAGGGACTAAACCCAGGAACCTCACACTCTTATTCTAGCTTGCTATTATATATGAAGCATTTAACATGACATTTAAATGCACAAATAAATTTCAGGGATATTTCATCCACTATATTCTCAGAAAAGCATTTTAAATGCCTACATAAGTCAGAGAATTTGATAAATTAATCCATATCCCTCATTTAACAATAGAATAAACCAAATCTAATCCAGATACATAGGATGAATCATAGTGTTCTTCAAATGAGGAATAGACTCACAGGTATACCAAAGCATGCAAGTGCAAAGTAGGCAATCCAAAGCCCTTAGAGTTACACATACACAAGCCCCTGACTAGAATTGCATTCTCTGGGCCCAAGACCACACCTCTTTCTTGCTATAAATTATAATGCTTTTAAAACCTAAACTCTGCTTCAAAAAAATAAAATATTTCCTTATCCAAGTCTTCCCTTTTTACTGTTGCAATAATGAGCAAAGTGCCAGCTGTCTTTATGAGCTTACTTTCTGGAGATTTTATCAAAAATGAAACAAGATTCTTTTTATGTTTTTTAAATATAACATTTTATAATATTGAATTTGCTTATTTAAAGTTTATATACTTCTCTGCATCATACTGAACGCCTTGAAAATATCTGCAATATATAATGGTAGGGCCCATTTAAAGCTTTTGATGCTTTAAAATCTGGATTACCATTAAAAGTAGGAGGCAGGTTTGTAGTTAACATTTTACTTCATGTTTCATAAAGTTAATGTCTTTGAACACTAAATGATAAGAGCCTTTTTTTTATTTTTCAAAATCATTATCTTAAAGTGTTTCCATTTTATTTGGTCAACAAAGTTTTCTGAAGGTGAGCCAGGGCATGTGCCTAAAGCAGAACTGATCTTGTTACAGGTGTGAGATTATCTTACTTTAAAACCTAAATCTTGCCATTAAATTACTTTCAAAGCTTTCATTGTAAATGTGCCTTCAAATGCACAACACAACAGAGGGACAATTAAAGATAGTCATAGTCTATTATCATTTCCATTGGTTCTGCTAATGAGTTCTGTGACTTGTTTCAGAATCAAAATGCTACTCCTGAGAAAGCTTATCAACCTAAGTAAGTGAGTCTTTATCACTTTGCCCTTAAATAGCTACTGCTCTGTGCCTTTGAGTTTGGAGAGCAGTGCTAAAAGAAACTCTTTATAAAACAGCTATTAGTCTTATGCAGTCTAAGATTTGACAGCTCATGAGGTTACACAGACCATTACATTACTAAGATCATTTCCAATTCCATAGGCATCTATTCTAGCACTTCTAAAGAAATATCTCAGCCAGTTATATTCTTTTTTCCTTCCTCTCTCCTACTTCCTCCTTCTTTCCTTCCTTCCTTTTTTTTCTTGCCATGTTATTAGCTTATACCAGATTCTTGGATACAAAATCATGCTCTTTGTTTGAAGCTTTTCATCCTAAATGTCTATTTGTATATATTGTATCATAATAACCTTTCTAATAGTTTGAATGTGGAAGAGATAATAAAAATTATAAGAAAGGATATTATTTAATTTTGTTTCACTAAGGTATTTGTATGTTAACTTTATTAAAATAAAATTGAAAAATTATAATTATATATTAGTATTAAGTATCATTTGTAATTGAAGAAGTTTTATGAAATAATAGCTCTATGAGCTTCAAGAGAGGAATGACCTAAGTACTTAATGATGTTTAAATATGGATGTTTCTCAAAAGGACAAATAGTATATAGGTATACTTTTCTGATGAAATGCCAGTATCTGATGATATATTTCACATATGTGTATTTTTACCTCTATGTTTATATGCTAAATTTTGTCTCCAAATAGTTCTATAAATTTAAATTTAAAAACAGTGAAGGTATGTCAACATACTATGTGGCACATCCTTAATACATACAATTTTTGTATTTTTAGATATCAGTAAAATTAGAAAATATTTTCAAATATTAAAAAGAACAATGATATGTTTCCTGTTTTGTGCTTAAATTTTCATTGACTAGAGAAATATCTGTACGAAAGTACTGAACTCTGATTTAAAAAGATGATATAACTCTTGTTTATTGCATTATGTAAGTTTCTACATCTGGACTTTTCTCCTGGATTATTTTCCAAATGTGTTTTTCATTCTATTGCAACCTTTCTTATAGATCAATTCTGCATTTCTAAAGAACAGAATCTCACAATATGTATTTATACATTCCATATCATGCCCATCTATAGTTATTGCAGGCAAGGTGAAAGCTAATTCAAACCACTGTAGCTGAATGATTCTTTCATTTTTTTCTCCCTATTTTTGTTCTTTTCTCTCTTTTTTTGTGCCAAATATTCCATTTCACTTATTTTCAAAGGCAATGTAAATATCCTTACAATAACCATGTAGCAGAACATAGAAATAACATTCCTTTCTGTAAATTAATGGTTTAACAAGCATGTATGTAGCTCTGCTGCTAAATACTATTTGGCTTTGTGTATAATATGTATTGAGAAGTGATGAAGATCAGAGATTCAGAAGTCCGTTTGAAACTAAATCGTTTTTACATTCTAAATTTCAAAACTGTTATAATACTTTTATTTTATTGAAAAGAATTTAGCCCTCCTAGGGGTATTTGAGAATATGGTCAAACTGTCCTCATGCTCCAAAAAAGCATCTCAAATGCAGAATTTTATGAAACTCAGTTGGTGCAAGGTATTCGTCTGTGCATTCTTCCCTTGGGGAATGCTGGATTTATTATCCTCCCTTGAAAGACCCTCATTTGACTTTTATGTCTTGGATTCTTATTTCATGGCTCAAAGATTAGTGATATCTTTGTCTCCAAGCACTTTTGTTGGCAATAAGAAACGTCTGAGTTCTAAGACAAAGAATAAAGGAAAAGTAGACCAGAATAGTCTTGGGTATATGAGGTTCCCATCACTGTAGTTTTTCAAGGTTGTATGTTTCCTCAAAAATTATCAGTATAAACTAATGTTTTATTTTTAATAACTGTTTACTGAAATATTTCCTCATCAAATACTGATATAGGGGAATGAAACTCCCAACCTACTAGATGTTCCATATAAGTTCATGTTCTCTAAAATCAAAGAATGAATTTTAGGAACAACAGAGGATAAGAGCAGAATATATTTATTGAGAGAAAGAAAGTTTCTGTCTGGAAGAGAGACAGAAGGGGTCCTGAATTGGTTGCCAAAGACTGTCTTTTCTAGGGACTTTTATAGAGTAAAATCACAAGGTGAGATGGATTGAAGATTGGAAAACTGGGAACACCCAATGATATAGGGGAAAAAAATTCTCAACCTACTATATGTCCTGCTTGAGTTTGTGTTCTCTAAAATCAAAGAATGAATTTTAGGAACAACAGAGGTTAAGAACAGAAATATTTATTGAGAGAAAGAAATCTTCTGTCAGAGAGAGAGACAGAAGGGGTCCCGAGTGGGTTGCCAAAGACTGTCTTTTTAGTGACTTTTATAGAGTAAAACCATGATGGGGAAAACCGGGAACTCACAAGGCAGATTGACTTGAGGTGGGACAGAACTGTGGTCAACCAATAAGATTAATTGTCTAGGTAAAATTGACCAAATCAAGGGCAAATGGGGAAGCGAGTCACGTAGTAAGTTAGCATTCTTACAGATTAGGGAATTGGGATGGTAATTTTTGGCTTCTCAAGATGATCAATCCCTAATCCCTAATGCTTATACTTAGGGTGTGGTTGCATTTGTTTTTCCTTTTGTCTTGAGATCTGGCCCACAGCAAGAGGTGTGTATCTCTTCCAAGGTCATAAGATATCTGGTCGTCTGTGCCCACTCCTTTGAGGGCCTACCCCTGTCTGACTGCCTATAATATTTCTGTCTAACTCAGTTGCCTGTAACACCAAGGCAGATGGGCATGAGGTGGGACAAAACTATGGTCAACCAATAAGATTAATTGTTCAGGTAAAACTGACCAAATCAGTGAGAAATGGGAAAGTGAGTCACATAGCAAGCTGGCATTCTTATGAAGCAGTGACTTCCTTTAAGGGGTTGAGAAGGTAACTCCTGTCTTCTTCAAGGTGTTCCATACCTATTTAGAATATCAATCACTAATGTTTATACTTGGGGTGTGGTTGCATTTGTTTTGTCTTTTGCTTTGGGATCTGGCCCACAGTGAGAGGTGTGTGTCTCCTCTAAGGTCACAAGACATCTGGTCCTGTCTGGGCTCCCTTGAGGGTCTATCCCTGTCTGATTGCCTATAATATTCCTATCTAACTCAGCTGCCTATAACAATACTATACCAGTATTTTGAAACTACATGTTTAGAAAATGCTACAGTAATAAGAATGAATAACTTTAGATTATCTAAGAATCTTATCCTGGAATGTAGGTGTACTTATTCATGATGATGATAATTTTGTGATTTTCTGTACCATTGTGTTCAAAGATGTGGAGAAAAATTACAATATTATGTCTAAGCCTTTTAAATTTAGCATACAGACAATACACTGTAATTAGAAAACAATTAATTCTGATGAATTCTATAAGGCAGTAAAAAAAATTTAAGTAGGTGAGGCAGGTCATGTGCACCAGTGACCACAAACACTTTGAACTCTGGGGCAGTCTGTTTGTGAGTTCAAAGCCTGCTTAGGTAACAGAGTCAGACTCCACTCAAAAAGAAAACTCTAAAATAACAGTAGATTTCCTTTGAGTTTGCAAAACAATTCAAAGTAGGCAAAAAATGTTTCATGAATTTTTTCATACACTGAATACTGATACAAATTGTTTTTCAAAGGTGATTCAGAATGCTTCAGATCACTTGGCATTGACAATGAATCTGTCATATATATTATTTTAGAAAAAAATAAAATGATCCATTTTTGACCTGATAAATATGTTTAAAGTAGGTCAGAAGATTTTATAAGGACTCTTTTAAATTTTTGTAAGTAAACTAATATTCTTCTGGTCCATGTGGTCAATGCATAACTCTTTAATAATCATCATTATTGCATCATTTTGCTTAGGAAATCAGCATGGACTCTATATGTCTTAATTCATATTTAGTATAGCTGTTGAGATATATTTGACAACATGTTTTCTGGAAATAAATGAAGAGCAACCAAAGGAAAAATGTATACATTTTTCTGAGCCTACTATAGCAGAGAAGTCAATCATTGTGACTTT
>RJWM01019562.1:0-39007 GCA_004363535.1 Dasyprocta punctata | reverse complement strand
GGCGGCTTCTCGCCAGCCTCCGTCTGTGTCCTCGCTCCCCAGGCGTCTGTGAGAGGCCTTGGGGCCAGGAGGCGTCAGAGCTCTGGGACTACACCAACATGGCAGGTGGGGACCGCACTGTGGCTGAGACGCTGGGCCCTGGGGCTCTCTGCAGAGAGCTCAGATTCCAGAGGACCGGCCTTGGGTCAGAACTCAGCACACCTGTGATCTCAGCACTCCAGAGGCTGAGGCAGGAGGATCCCTGTGAGTTCCAGCCTGAACTACATGGGAAGACTTTCTCAAAAAAGCCAAAACCCAAACCAAAACAGAATAGTGTGCAGGTCCAGCACTCCCTCCCCTGCCCGCCCTCCTCTGGGTTCCCCGGGGGCGCCAGCTGGGATTATATTTTTGAATCGAAGACTCAGCGCAGTCAGTCTCTGAACTGTGAGGCTGCGGCCTGTCGTCCCTGACCCTGGACAAACACCAGATCTCAGCAGCTTCCTCCTCTGCTCCCCTGATAGCACAGCCTTTCGTGTGCTTATCTCCCCGGCCTCCAGCTATTCGGAGCATCTGGCTTGACCTTTGCCCTCCGCTCTCAGCTCGGAGCCCTGCAGTGGGGCTTGTGGTCAGTGAGCATGTCCTTCGCCTCCTGCCCAATTACTGCCCAGATGTGTGCACCTCGGGCTGTTTCTCTGCTGTCTGGGGGTCAGCGGGCAGCCCCGACCCCGCCCGGCCCAGCCTTCCCTGTCCTGGACCTGTGGTTGAACCGTTGCCTGGGGTCACCCGGGATCCCTCGGTGCTGGCTCAGGGTCCTGCCCCGTGTCCCTGCTGCGTGCCTGCTGCCTGTGCCTCCCCCTGGGTCTCTCCTGGCTCTGGGCCCTATCCAGCCTGTGCCCAGCTGTCTGCCCACTCTGGCTGTACGGCTGGCTCTTGGAGAGATGCCCGTTGGCCCCAGCCTGTCTGGGTCGTTGTTCCCCTTCCTGATACCTGTGCCGTCCTCCCAGGCCACCCTGATGTCTCCTTCCAGATACGCCCACCACGGCTTCTCCCACGGTGCCACTGCCCAGCCTGGGCCTCTCCCTGAGTCTCGTAGTGGCCTCCGGAGAGCTGCCCGGGAGTCAGCATGGAGCCATGGAGCCAGGCTGGCAGTGCCCGCAGGAGCCAGGCGCGGGTGGACGGGGCTCCTGTGTGAGCACCCGCGTGCCTCACAGAACCCACATGTGTGCCGGGGGCGGGGAGCCCTGGCTGCCCGTTTCTGAGCACACTGGCGCGGCTCAGTGGTGTGTGCGACCGCGGGCCCTGGCAGCAGGAACCCGACGGCTGGGGGCCTCGGCGTCCCTGCCTCCGCTGGCCCTTGACCTGACCTTGGCCCCGAACCAGTTTGGAGCCCAGCCGGGGCAGCTTGGTGACTGAGTGAGACCGGTCTCAAAATGACAAACGGAAAGAGGCTGGCGGCGTCGCTCAGTGCGAAGGCCCCGGTGCCATCCTGGGGCTGCAGGAAAGGCACGGTGGGAGGGGAGACCCAGGTGATCCCTGGGCCCGGAGCCGCGCTGCTGCCCCGAGTGCGTCCTGGGCCACCCTGGTGGGGGCTCCCGAGCCCACCCACAGCTTCTGCCCCGTTGCAGAGGCCTTTAACTGCAAGTGGCGTTGCAAAGTTTTTGTAAGCTTTTAAGCAAGTTTACTTTTTAAAATTACCCAAGCTGAATGATTTGGGGATAATAATGTGCAATGTATGTACCATTGTTGCCCCGATTGACGTATTTTGAAATTTTGTTGTAGTGTTTTTTTCTTTTCTATTTTTATTCTTCAAATAAAATGGATTTGGAAAAAAATAAAATAAAATTATCCAAGCCAACCAGGAATGCACACATCGCATTGGGAGCCCCGAATCCCTGGCAGCCTGGTGTCGCCCCAGCCCTGCCCCGCAGGGATTCACCCGGGGCTCTGCTGGATGCTTCCCACGCTGCGGCTGCAGCCAGGTCGGCTCCTGCGCTGGGCCCAGGTGGCCTGGCTCTGAGGGAGCCGCCCCAGTCCTCTCATCAGGAATGGCTTCCGGAGAAGGATGGCAGTGGATGCAGGGGACACCGCCCCGCCAGGTCCCTGTGGTGACTGCTCTCATGTGCGGGGATGGGGGCTGGGTTGAGGGCGCTGGGGACCCAGCTCTGCTCTGGTGCTGTGGCTCCGCGTTCCTAGCAGAGACTTCGCAGTCCTGCTGCCCCTGGGCCCTGCCGGTATTTGTGAGCTGCAGCCCGGCCTGGGGACTGTGGCCACCAGCGAGTGCCACAGTGGGCAGCACAGCGTTAGCTGAGGGCCCTCGGGGCAATGGGCTGGGAGGCGGTGTCCGAGGGCTTCTCTGTGGCTACGTAAAGACCTGACTTCCCTGTCGCTCGGATGAGAGCCCCTCTGTGCTGTGGGCAGCTGGGCTCATGGTGCCCTTGCGCAGGTGGTGGCCCTCACTGACGAAGGTCACCGCGAGGCACTGGCACAACTCCCGCTGTTTTCCTGCTGTCAACTCACGGCTCCCGATTGCGGTCCCAGTCACAGCAGAGCCGTGTGGGAAGGTCCTGCCATCTAGACGCTAATCCAGCCATCTCAGTTCTTCCCGCTGTGTCCTGGCAACGGGGTCACGAGCTGGGGGTGGTATTCCCGGGGGCCCGGCTGAGGGGACCCCGCTCCTTGGAACCTCCCGGGGTGTGGGGGGTGTGGGCGGGGAAGCCCCCTGGAGAGGGCTGCTCCCCACCAGGCTGCCGTGCGGGTCGTGACCTGGGGCTTCGGGAGGAAGGAGCCATGTGCGCGGGCAGCCCGGCTGTGGCTTCCTGCCCTGCATGCAGGGCCCGTGGGCCTGTGTGTCTGCCCTGAGCTGAGAGACTCCAGCTCCCCGCAGCTCCCACGGCGGCCACACGGGCGGGGACAGGGATGGGGCCCGACTGCCGGGCCGTCCGCGCACCAGAGGCTGATGTACGGCCCTGTGTCCTCACCTCCGAGGTCTCGGCCACTGCTTCCTCGTCCTCAGGGCCACTCGAGTTTGGAAATTGTGTCCTGGTGCTTTGGGGGTTTTGACCGACCTCGAGTTTCCATCGTCACTGCTGCAGGGGCCGTGGCCACCTGAGCGGGCTGTGGTGGCCTCCCCTGCCACCTGTGTGAGCCCTGGGACCTGCCCTCCCCTGGGCTCCCTCGGAACGGCGGCCTAGATTCCTGGCCACAGGGTGACCCCGTCTTTGGGTACTGAATTCCTAACTTGGCTGTCGTCAAACATTAACCGGCAGGCGAGGCTGGCAGGTCCCCGTCTGGCACGGCTGCCAGTGGACGTGTTGCACACACGTGATGTGGGCTGTGTGCTCCTGGGAGAAGCCTGCCCCCGGCCAGCGTGGGGCTGACTCTGGCAGAGACCTGCGACGTGGCCAGGTGCCCTGTCACCCCAGCTGGGAATGCTTGTGTTGGGTGCTTTGATCTGGGATTTTGGCATGGCAGGCGGTGCAGCTGCTCCTGGCCGTCAAGGCATAGGGAAGGGCCCCATCGAGCTGGGTCACCCACAGTGTCCAGGGACCAAGCCAGGCGGGCAGCTGCCGGGCCTGGCAGAGCCGAACCCAAGGAGGGCCTGGTGTTGGCCTGGGGATGGCGTCTCTGGCCTGAGAGACCCCATCTGTCCTCCCGCTGGGACAGAGGCCCTGTGCTGGCAAGCAGACGGCAGGTGGGGAGCAAGTCTGTGCGCGATGGGCGGCTGCTGTGCCCAGCCCTGCTTGGCCAGCTGCTTGGAGAGCCTGGGAAAGGCCAGGCGTCCAAGTATGGTGGCTCGGATGGCGCCTGGGGCAGCCCTGGGTCACGAGGGCCACGGTGTCTGATGGCCCCGGGTGACCAGGAGGCACGCTGTTCTGCAGACCGCACCCGAGCTTGGGCTCTTTCTGGCCAGAAACAAGGGCCTGAGCCTCAATTTGAATTTCGGTTTGAGTTTAGCCCAGCAGTGAATTACGGGAGGGAGGACACCAGGGCCGCGGCGTCACTGCACTCAGGACTCGCAACCGTCTTCAGCTGAGAGGAACAGAGCCTTGGAGCCTGCAGCCTCCTGCGGGGCGGGTCCCTGGCTGAGGGGTGGAGCCTGCAGCCTCCTGTGGGGCGGGTCCCTGGGTGGGGGGTGGAGCCCTGCCTGGTTCGGGGCGGGTCTCTGGGTGGGAGGTTCAGCCCTGCGGGGTGCAGGCGGGTCTCTGGGGTGGCTGCCCATGGATTCTGCCTCTGGCTGTGCTGATCTCTTCATCTTGGAGGAGAAGCAGAAGGGCCACATTGTGCCTGGGTGTCTGTTGGCCCCAGGGCAACAGGCTGCTGTCCTGGTGCAGGCTGCGATGGACGGCTGCAGCACCACGCCACACCGCGCAGCGCAGCATGGGACTGTCGAGGTCGGGTCTGAGCTGGCTCTGGGTGTGGGTTCGGGCACTGGAGAAGAGGAAGGTGTCCTTCTGCCCTGACCCTGCTGCCCCTTGGGGAAGCTGGCGTGCTCATCTCCAGGCAGCGGTGAGAGGCCCGGGGCAGGTCCTGGGGTGCTCACTGGGCCTCACCTTAAGGGCTGGCCTGGGGTGGTGGCAGCTTTGAAGCTCTAACACTCGAGGAGGAGGAGCCTCCCTGGTTGATGCCCCAGAAATTTGGGCCACGCTCCAGGGTGCCCAGGTGCTTCCAGGGAGAGCTGGCCCAGGGGCTGCATGTGGCTTTGAGGACGTGGCCAGTCCTGGGTGGCTCCCCTGCGGCTCTGCTGTGGGGACAAGAGAGGCAGGACCCGGGTGGGGCGGTATCTGTGCTCGCTGGCCCGCGGGCCTCCCGCTTGGGGTTGGCACTTTGAGACGCCACAGCAGGGCTGAGCGTCGGCCACTGCGTGGTGTCAGGCAGTGCTGTTACCTCCTCCCGGCCTGGACTCCTGCTCAACTGCCCTGCCCAGCCCACCAGCTGCAGCCAACCTGCCTGGCCTAAGCGGGACACTTCCTGTCCCTTTGGGTTCCAGCACCCCAGGAGAGCCCAGGCGGTTGGCGTCCACTCAGGACATGAGGCCAGGTCAGGGCACCCTCCCTCCAGATGAGGGTGTGGCCTGCAGGCTTACAGTGCCCACGGCTCTTGGATGGCACCTGGAGATGTGGCTGCCCGAGTTCGTCATCCTCTCTGTGCTGCCCGGCTCTGAGGGAGCCCCTGGTTCCCCAGCCATGACCTCCGCTCTGCGCCCTTTATCCTCCCTGTGACCAGCCGCACGCAATCCTGGGATCGCTAGTTCCTGCCTCACGGGCTCTGGGGAGGGGCTGGGCCTGGATAAGTGCAGAGCCTTGGGACTCCTGCACTGCTCTCCACTGAGGTGGACACCTGCCTGCCGCACGGCCGCATGGCCACTGGAGAGGAGACCCAGGCCCGCAGTCTGTCTTCTGTGCGGCGCACGCCCACCCCAACTGCCTGAGTGTCTGGCGGGGTGGGGCCCACAGCACCTGTCCTGGTCAGCATGGAGTGGGGAGTTGTCTCGTCTGCTGGACGCTGCTCACAGCTGGGGACACGTGTCCTTCTGGTGGCCACCTGAGTACCCTGAACCAAGTCCCTGCTGGACTCACGTGCCGATTTTGTGCCTGGCAGGCATCTGTCTGTCCCGTGGTCTGTCTGAGGACTGGAGGATCCAGGACCGGACCCCAGGGTAGCCCTGTGCTGCTGAGACTGATTTCCACCCTCGGCAGAAGCTAAGCAAGGGTCACGGGTGCTGCACTGGCCCGGCCCAGTACCGTCGGGCCTGGGGACGTCTGTCTTGCAGGCCTGGCTTCCAGGGTTCCCTGGGTCACGGCGAGGGTCTGGGAGCCAGAACTCGGTCCCTGTGAGAAGGACGCAGTGCCTGGAGGGAGGAGGAGGGCTGGGAGTCAGCCCCGATGCTGGGGCTGTGGGCTGGGGGCGATCATTCACTCTAGCACTTGGCCCTGAGTTCGTTCATTCCCACACTTGCCTGTTAATTCATTCGCTCCTGCGCCTCCCCAGGAATCAGCCCTCATTTTCCCCTTGCTTCATTCCCTGCCACACTCGTTCATGACTTGGCTCATTCCTGTGCCTGCTCCTCAGTTGTCCGTTCTCTCCCCCACTCCCGTGAATCATTCATTTGTTCCTGCCCTCGCCCCCGTGTGCCCTTCTGGAAGCAGGCTTCTCCTGGAAGCAGGGTCCATGGTCACAGCGACCTGGCTGTCCCGCCCTGCTGTCCCACGACGAGGCCAGAGGGTCCTGTGGTCTCCAGCTCCCGCACCCCGGTCCCTGGCAGAGGTCACTGATGCCCAGCTGGAGGCCGTGGGTCGCAGCGGGTGGTGAGCCCGGCTCTGTGAGGGATGGTGACCGGATTTCTCTGAGACTCGGGGCTTCTCTTTCTTTTCACTGGGCGCTGTTTCCATTGCCGACGTCCCTCAGAGCCAGCTCCAGCTCTGGGGGTGGGGGGTGGCGCCTGTTGTCCACACTGCCCTCCTCAGCGCCGGCTCTGAGCTCTGGCACACGGGCCCTGGCCTCCTTGCTAGCTGCGTGTGGGGACCGAACTTGGGATCCACCCAGCTGGGTTGCCTGGTCTCTGTGCCCCAGCACCCAGAATGCTGAGGCCGCTCCATACCAGGCTCGGCCCCGGCCTGCAGAGGAGGTCACTCTCCGTGACCCCGTGCGGCCAGAGGCAGTGGGGAGCGGGGAGTGTGGGTGGCTGCCTGGGCCTTTGGAAGCCCAGGAATGTGGAGCTGCAACCTCAGGGGTCTGGGTGGTCTGGGTGGAGACCGCCCCCGGAGAGTTCCTGTCTCTGCCGGCCCCTCAGGCCCACGCTGGCCCAAGCCCAAACCCGCACCAGGCAGAGCCCACGTCCAGCAGGGGCCCTGACTTGGGGAGATGGGCAGCAGGGGTGAGGGTGGTTGCTGGCCAGGGGATGCCACTGTGGCTTCTCCGTTTCTAACCAGGACCGTACACCCGCAGCCCTCCCCTCCCCCATTCCCAGCACTCTGTCCTCAGTACTGCGCAGCCGTGGTCTCCAGGGGACCCTCCTGCCCGCCCAGCACCCCGCCCTACCCTGACTTTTCGGAGCAGACCCAGATTATGGGAAGCAGCGAGGCCAGGCCTCTCTTGATGGGGTGGTGTGCCCTGTAGGGTCTCATTGGCTTCCTGCTGTCCTGGGGGAGCCAGGGGCAGGGACCCCACCTGCCTGCCTCAGCGCCACCAGTTTCAGCTGACCAAGTGCACGTCAAGTGCCCCTGCCCTGGGAGACGGCTGAGGGGTGGCCGGGCCGCTGGCTGGCGTTCTGCATGCGCCTTGTGGGAGCCATGGGCAGCTGGTTTGGCCCCCATGAGTCCCCAGATCTGCCTCGTCAGCACCCGTGGCCCCCAGTAACATGAGTGGCACACAGGTTGGGTGAATTCAGGACCCGGTGGACATCAGCCGCGCGCCACCCCCGCCATGGATCCAGATGCTGTGCCCGCCACCCTGGAGTGCGTTCTGTCTCCATCCCTGTGGGGGGCCACGGGAGGACCTGGCCGGCGGGGCAGGGTGGGGAGGGGCACAGACACTGCCGCCCAGCTGAGCCGTTGAGTCGAGTTTCAGAGTCCTGCCATCTGTCTGTGAGTGCCGCCGACTCCAGCACCTGTCTGGAGCTGTCACATGGTCCCTGCCTGGGGACCGAGGCCCACGAATGCTGGTGTCGCCGCTGCCCCGTCCAGCCCTGTACATCGCTGAACCGAGCACCAAAGTCCCTCTGAGCGACGCCGGGGCCAGCGTCCCCGAGTCCTTCCTGTCTGCACAGTGGCCTCGCTGGGGCTCGGGGCGGGCGGCTGCCGCAGTGCCGACCTTCTGTGCAGCTTGCTCGGCAGCTTAGCCAAAGAAAATAACGGCAGTGCTTTCATTTCCAGGGCGCCGTCAGGCGCCCTTTAATGTTTAATTTCGTGTGACCCTGGGCGCCCAGAGAGGGGCTCCGAGCGAGCACTGTTTGTTCAGATGCAGAGGAAGCGTTGCGGTGGGGGCTTGGTTCTCTCTGAGAAGCTTTTAATCCTTTGCTGTAAGGTTCTCACGAGACCGCAGAACCCGGGGTCCTGGGGAGCCACTCGCAGTGCTGTGCGATCCCTGCACGGGGCCGCAGGATGGTCCGGCTGGTCCCCCGCCCTCACCCGGGCCTGGTGCGTTCGCCTTGACCGAGGTGGCCGTGGCCTGGCCTTGGCCTCCCGTGGCCTGGGCCTATCCTCACCGGAGCCCCATGGCAGAGCAGTTGGGGGTCACTGCAGGCCGGCGAGGATGGGGTGGGTCCCTGCCACTCTGCGGTGATGGCAGTGGCCAGGTGTCTTCCCAGCCTTGGCCTCGGTCTGCCTGGGCCTCCTCCCCTCTGTGATGCAGGCGCAGCTGACCTGGCCAAGAGGACTTGCTGGTGGGTGGACTCAGGCTCCCCACAGACATGCCGCTCTCCTGGGCCCCCTCCCGTTGAGGGTGCGGGTGCCCCAGAGCCGCCCAACTAGTCCTGTGTCCGATGGAGCAGGGGCCGAGTCTGCCAGCCTGCCTGTGCTTCCTGCTGAGACTGTGTGAAATGCGGATGTCAGGTCGGGGCTGGTGGTGAGGAGGGGGAGGCGGTGGCCCCCCAGCCCAGCTCCCCGCCACGGGTCCCTGCCCTGGACTGCGCTGCGGTCGCTGTGGTGCTGGGACCCCAGGGCCTGTGCCGGGCCTGTTTTAGAGAAGGCAGTTGTTTGTGTGATGCAGGTGGCTTGTGGCTTAGGAGTCTGGTCCCGCAGAAGCTTGGGTCAGAGGGATCGGGTGGCAGGGTGGGGCAGTGTCTGTCAGCAGGGCTTGTGCTCCTGGGGACATGGGCGTACTGCAGAGTGACTCCGGAGAGGACACGTCTCCTCCACACCTGGCTGGGTCAGGGCTGCTGTGTCGTCTGCCCAGGTTCTCCCCGCGCCCACAGCGGGTCCTCCCGGCCTGCATGTGTGCTTTGCTTGGGGCTGGGGCCCAGTGTTGTCAGTGCCCGGTGCCCGTCGCAGCCCTGACTTTTCCTGGAGTGACACCTGTGGCTGGCAGCCGTTGTTGGTGAGCTGGGGGCTGCGTCCTGGCAAAGTGGCCCAGCTCGGCCCCTGCTCCTGTGGGATTTGGCCTCCTGGAGCTGGGGCTGTGGCTCTGCCCGTGACCCTGTAGCCCTACCCAAATACCCCTGGGAAGTGTGGTGGAGACCAAACTCTTGTCCATGGTAGCAGGGCCATGGCTTGGGCAGGTGGTGGCTGAGGTCTGTCCCCCGGGCCTGCTGAGGGGTGCACTGGGACACTCAGCTCCTCTTCTGGGGGCCCTGTAGTGAT
Source organism: Dasyprocta punctata (assembly GCA_004363535.1). Lineage (NCBI taxonomy): Eukaryota > Metazoa > Chordata > Mammalia > Rodentia > Dasyproctidae > Dasyprocta > Dasyprocta punctata. The sequence continues at coordinate 29,732 of RJWM01019562.1, read as the reverse complement.
TGGGGGCCCTGTGGACACCGTCTAAGCTGAAGATGTCCCAGGGAGATCCAGTAGCCCTGCCTGTGCTTCTCCCCAGGACCGCAGGCCTGGGCGCTGATGATGGGTGGGGTTGGACCATGGAGGCAGCCGCAAAATCCTGGGCCCGCTGGGCGGGTGCCGAGTGAGCATCCTGGGCCTGGGCACCCCAGTCAGCAGATGCATCCTCCGGAGAATCGATGTTCATCTTGTGCCTTCCCCAGGACCGCGTTTACTTCTGGAAGCTCCGCAGGGTGTTGTCTGTAGCTGTGTCTGCCAAAAGGTCGCCTTTGTGGGTGCCAGCTGGGAGGCGGGCTCTGGGGCGGGGCAGGAGGTGGGCGGTGCCTCTGTGGGGACAGCAGCAGGCCCCCCAGCAGCAGGCCGGGGACCTTTCTCCGCCTCCCTCCGTGTCCCGCACCGCACGCTTGCACTTGGGTTGCTTCTTTCCGCTCCTACGTGCCTGCACCTCCCTGTGGCTGTGGCTGTTGGGGCCAAGGCTGAGCTTCCCAGAAGGGCAGTGGGGTCCAAGTGGACCCCTGCCCAGGCCGTGTGCGCCTGGCCCTTGGCTGGCTGCTGGCCTGGGCCCGTGTTTACTGTCTGCTCTGACGCCTCCACGTGGGGCCCGGCCATGAGCTACGTGGTCTGTGGGATGAAGTAGCCTCTCGATTCCTGCGGAAAGCGTGGCTTGTTTATTAAATGGCACTAGCAGATCTGTCCGCACAGCTGGAAGAAGGAGTTGGGCGCGGGCGCAGGATGTGACCTGCAGAGATGAGTTCCAGATGGGATGCAGGGGGCTGCTCGGCCGGGCCTGGAGGATGAGTCTGTTCAGAGGTGGGCGGCGTGAGGAAAACTGCAGTGGATGTTTGTAGTAAAAGAGTTTATTGTACTGAAAGACCCATCGCCACGAATGTCTCTTGGAATCTTCCCATCGTCCTTGCCACTTTCTGCAGCAGCTCTGGAGTCCTCTTTCCTGAGGGTCTTTGTTGTGCTCTCCTGGCTGTCTCCGTGTCCTGAATTGATTAAAAACATACCCCTTTCACGGTCATTTTGACTTTGGGGAGGAGCGGGAGTCGCGCGGTGCCAGGTCCGGGATGAGAGCCCGGTGCGTGTTTTAGGAGCCGCCTCCCCACTGCACGGCCACGGCAGCGCTCACTGTGTTTCTGACCACACCTCAGAAGGACACCCAGCGAAGAGGACTCCAGAGCTGCTGCAGGAAGTGGCGAGAATGATGAGTGTGTGTGAAGTGAGGAAAGAATTTTGAGAGCATTCACTGCAGCTTTTACTGTAATAAGATTTTTAATGTAATTATTTGCTGTATATTTTGATCACCCCATGTATATTTTGATACTACTACTAAATGTTTGGCTCCCAAAACAGAAAAACAGTCGCCATATATTTCAATCACACCTCTTAAGTACTGAAAACGATGTGTTTAGAAAATTTTATGCAATCTGGCATGGCCAGGTGTTTTTATCCTGTTTTATAAGTGTTTGTCAACAACAGATTAGGGCTGGGTCTGGGCCTTCCATAGCTTGAGACACCATGGCTGGGAGTTCAGGGAGGAGCAGGGAAACTCTGAGGGCGACTTGAGTTCAGGGCAGGACCGTCAGGACCCTTGGGACACGGAGGGGACAGGGACCAAGGGCACGGGGACAAATGGCTTTTGCGAACTGTGTGAGCAGAGGACGGTCAGCTGGACAGCAGAGCGTCCTGCAGCCGGACTTGGGCAGGACAGAGGTGGCTGCAAGGACAGACAGCAGGGGCGGATGCCCCCAAAGAGCAGGTGGGACACATGGCGTGGCGGGTGCCCTGTGGCCACACACCTAGGTGCCGGAACACCACAGGGCCCTGGTCTCACTGCGTCCTGCCTTTGGCAGCGTCTGGAAGCCGTGGACGCGTGGCTCTGGCCCTCCTCTGTCCCTGATGCCCCAGCACCTGGGGCCCTCGGACTGTACCTCTGGGCCCTGCTTGGCTCCCCTCCTGTGGTGCCTGGGCCCCGCCTCCCCCAAACTCCCTCCCGCTGTGGGACGGACAGGTGGCATCCTTGTGTCCAGAGCCACAGCCCAGGCCGTGCTCACACATGGAGGCTGAGGCTGGGCAGGCTGGCCCAGGAGGTCCTCGCTCTGGCTCCAGCCCCACAGTCTGCTCCTGGGATGGCAGGGCGAGGGCAGCAGGCGCGGGAGGGGGCGGGCGGTGGCCCCAGCCTTAAGTGTGGCGAGGAGCGGGGTCAGGCTGCCTTCCTGCGCCCTGCGAGCTGCGTGTGTGCGTCCGCGCGGGTAACAGTGTGCGTGTGGGAGCAAGGGGCAAGGACGGGAGCCTACCATGTGGGGCCGGGCCAGGGCCTGGGCGGGGGTCGGGGGCACTGGCTTCCTCCCCGCCCCTTGGTGTTGCCCAGCGCAGAGCTCCGGCTCTTTGCAGCCTGGCGGAGGGCGGGACTCTGGCTCCCCCTGGCGGCCGGCGCCGGAACTGGACGGCCCTCAGGTTTGCAGACCTGGGAGCGTCTTTCGGGCACACTGGGAGGCGGGAAGGAGCGGAGTCTGGGAGAGGCGTCTGGCCCCCGAGGCTCGCGCAAGCCCAGGCTGGCGAGGTGCCCAGCGGCCCTCCCCGGAGCCTGCGCGTGCTTCTGCAGCGCCGTGTGTCAGCTGCGTGCACGGGAAGCGGGAGCCAGCGCAGAGCGCCCCTCCCTCCCCTCCTGCCCGGCGGGGTGGGGTGACCGCCCTCCGAGCCAGCGTGGGCTCCCCCGGTCGCGTGCTTGACCTGGACGCTGGGCCCCAGGCTGGTGCGAGGCGCCGCCATCTCCGTCCCTGGAAGGGGCCAGGGCCTCTGTGGTCTCCGCTGAAGTCACGGGAGCCTCTCACACACCCCGATACCCCACACCGCCCAGACCCAGGCCCGGGCATGGGATGGGCACCATGGTGGCAGCATCTCTGCATGTCTCTGCGGGATGGAAGGTCAGGGACCCTCTGCCTCCTTCGTGCCAGGTGGGGGACCCCAACCCCAGCCACCCACGTGGGGCCGAATCCTGTGGCTTCCGGGGGCTCTGCCATCTTCTGGCATGGGGTGGGCACCTCTGCCCCAGTGCGCCCTCTCCCTCGCCGCCCTCCCGGGCACCGGCAGGTGTCCTTTGGGGGTCTCTGGCAGGGGGCTGTCCTGTAGCCTCTGGTGGTGGGGGCATGCTGGAGGACACAGAGCCCCCTTCCTGGGACCGGCAGCCCTCAGGCCTGTGCCAGGCGGGAGGCCCCGAGCGTTCTTGTTATGTCCTGCAAGGGGCATCTCTGAGGCTGCTCGGAGACGCCGCAGAGCGCTGAGCTTGTGCTGAGACCGGCTGTCCCTGGGACACCGCGAGCTTATCAAGTGACAGGGCCGCACGCAGCCCCTTCTTACAGCAAAGGCCCAGGACTTGAGAGGGGGATCCCGTGTGGGCAGCGCCTGCCAGCCGGGCAGGAAGGTGGGTGAGGCAGGGCCACTGTGGCAGTCGGGCCAAGCTTTGAGCCGGCTGCGGCAGGCAGCAGGTGAGGGGACACGGTGGAACACCCATGTTTGTGGTTAAAGCCGGTGCTCAGCTGGGGGTCGGCTTGGTCCTCCCCTCCGGGGTGGGGAGGCTGTCTGGAACCTCAGCTTCCTCTCGTGTTTGTGACTCTTTGTCAACAACAGATTAGGCCTGGGTCCGGGCCTCCCCTCTGCCAGCCCGTCACCCCGAGAACAACCAGGGCTGGTTTGGGGCTGAGGCCACAGGGAGGCAGGGGCTGCCTGGCCAGGGTCCGGTCGGCAGGGCCCCAAGGCCGCCCTCACCCGCCTCCAGCAGAGGCCACTGCCCAGAGCCTCCTGTCCTGCCCTGGCCTCTCAGGTCCCAGGACTCTGTGGCAACACCACGCTTGTGGCCCTGCGGGCACTGTCTCCCGGGGGCTAGGTCCTCCTGGTCACCCCCGGCTCTGCCCTAGTCCTTGCACGCCCTACCTGGGTGTCCCTGTCTGTCCCCTCTACAACACTGAGGTCCAGTGCCCAGCCTGTGGCCTCACAGGGTCTCATCAGGCTCCTCGGGCATCTGCAGAGACCCCCACCTTTCAGGTCCTGTCCTCGGTGCCTCCCGGGAGCCCCAGGTCCTGCAGTATGGCCGGCCCTGCCCCAGCCCTCAGTGCCCCCACCCCACTATAGCGTATGTTTGGACCCCCACCTTTCAGGTCCTGTCATCGGTGCCTCCCGGGAGCCCCAGGTCCTGCAGTATGGCCGGCCCTGCTCCAGCCCTCAGTGCCCCCACCCCACTATAGCGTATGTTTGGGACCAGGCACCCACACGCTCCTCTGCTGCTGGCCAGGCCGCAGAGGGAAGTTTCACGACTGTAGCTGCGTTGGGCCCCAGCCACTGCAGGTCACGGTGCAGGTGACAGCTGGGCAGGAGACCCAGGTGGTAGTGGATTGGACCATGGAGGGGCAGGGCTGGAGCAGGGATCCCATGCCTTCCTGGTCCAGGAGGCCGTGTCCACACAGCCCCGTGGACTCAGCTCAGCCTGGTGCGGGCCACGCTGGACACCCATGCATCGCTGTCCCTGTGCATGACGTGGACCTTACTGCCTGCGCCTCTCTCTCTCTCTAAGTTCTGTCGGTGAGTTTCATTTTGTAATCACGAAGAATGTGGCAGGACCACACACCTATGGTGGCCCCTCTGTCCTGTCCCTGTCACACACATCCTGCCCCGGCAGCGGCTCCCAGCCTGCTTTCTGCCCAGCCAGCTGGCTGCTGCCTCAGTGGGTGCCCAGCACAGCCAGGCCATCGTGGGGCCGAGGGAGATGCCTGCCAGCCGTGGGTGTATCTGAGGACAGGGCCCTGAAGCAGAGGGTACAGGCCGGAGTGGGATGTGGCTCTGCCAGCTGTGAGGCCATTCGGGGACGGTGAGGCAGTGGTGGGTTTGGACTCGGGTCATGTGCTCAGCTCGGGTCTAGTACCCGGGGAAGTGGGGGGACCTGGTGGCTGAGCTTGCCCCCCAGCCCTCTGTGAAAAAATCCAGTTAATGAGCAACTATTGAACCCTCAAAAAACAAACTGGCCGTTTAGTCTCTGAAAGGCTGCTCCCGCTCAGAGCATCGCTGGCCTCAGTGGAGGACACCCGGCCACCACCACGGGCCCTGTCCAGTTCTGCAGGGCCAGGCCAGGGCCCTCTGCACTATTCATTCTCGGGCTCCTGGAAGGTCCTGGGCTGTGTGACTTGGACCACGAGAGGAGTGCTTTCCTCCCTCCGGGCTGAGGGAAGCAGTAGTGGGGAGGGACAAGTCACCTGTTACTGTCCTGGGTTGAGAGCCTCTGGGTGACAGGACCGCCAGCCCTGTGCGCCGACTCAGGAGGGGACCACGGGCTGCCAGATGGCCCACAAACCCGCGTCACGGAGATGCCAGGCACTGGCTGGGCCTGCAGACTCCCAGAGAGGGGACCCTCCTCCCTGCCACCCGGGACGCCCACGCCCCTCCTGGTCACCACACGGTGACTTGCTGATCCTGCGTGGGGAGCCTGCTTCCCAGGGCCGCCCTGCACCCTGGGACCCTGCCCCATCCTGTCCCACACCTAGCGCCCCGCGCACTGTGCAGCGGCCCTTCCTGAGCTGCAGCCCACAGGCTAGGGGCCGGGACTGCCCCTGGGTTCTCGGCCGTCCTGGGACCCCAAGCAGGGGGCGTGCATGAGAGCTCTGTGCGCGTCTGTCTGCAGGAGGGACGATGGGTCCAGGCGGAGCTGAGCAGAGGTGCAGGGCCGGCGCGTCCTGCCAGCTGGGTTTTCTCGCTAACTGCACAGCCTGTGCTTGGGCAGAGGTTTCAGAGGGGGCAGGGGTGCAGCTCCCAAGCCTGAGGGCGGCCAGCGAGGCCGAGCCCTGAAGACACAGTGCGTTTCTTGGAAAGCGCTGGGGACAAGTTTGGAAAACAGCTGACGGTAGGCGTGGCTCCGTGCCGGCTGCTGTCCTTTCTCTTTTTGTAAGTGGCAAACATCTCTTTGGAAACATGCTTTAAAAATCTACAGGAATGCATCAAAGAAACACTTTCATCAAATGTACAAAGAAGTCACTCTCATTAAAGATCAAATAAATGCAAATTAAGCAGCATCATGGATTACATGGCTTGGGAAATGTGATACGGTTTTTTACAGCTTTATTGAGAAAACCGCACCTTGTGCAGTTCCCCCACTGAGAGCTCACGGCCCAGTGGTTTTCAGGATGTTGAAAGCTGTGACTTGCATCACCGCAGCTGGCTTTAGAGTATTTCATTATAAACCCTTCAGCTCCGGCCCTGACCCCCTCCTCCTCCCTGGCCCTGCTCAGCCACTGATCCACTTTGAGTAGGTGTCCCTATGCAGGTGTTTTCTGTGAATGAAGTCATGTAACATGAAGCCCTTTCCTTTCCCTCAGCGTGACATTTTTAAGGTTTGCCCAACCGTGTTTATGGCTGAATAATATTCCATCATGTGGGCAGGCTATGTGACGTGTATCCATTCAGCAGTTGCTGGATTTTGGGTTGTAGCCACCTTTGGCTACCATGAGCAGTGCCACTATGAGTGTTCACATTTAGGGGTTCGTGGACGTATGTTTTCATTTCTCTTGGGTGTCTGCCTGAAGTAGAGTTCTGGGACATATGGGTAACGGTGTGTGTCTGAGGTGCTGCCAGACTGTCCTCCAGAGCAGTGCAGTGTTTTGCATTTCCACAGCGGTGCGTGAACTCTCCAGTACTGTGGCCTCTTACCTGGCTTTTTTAATCCAGTGGCGTCTCAGTGGATGTGAGTTCACGCCTCATGGTTGTGTTTGCATTTCCATGGTGATGGAGACAGTGGGCCTCTTCACATGCGCTTGTTGGCAGTTTGTGTATCTTCCTGGGAGAGATAGCTCTTCAGATTCTTTGCTAGCTTTTAAATGGATTGCTTTTCTTTTTATTGTTGAGTTCTTTGTGTATTCTGGATGCAGGTCCTTTATTGAATGAGTGATTTGCAGATACATCCCTCTGTTCTGTGGGTTGTCATTTTACTTTCTAGAAGCACAAAAGGTTTACATTTTTATAAAATCCAATTTACCTCCTCCATACCCTTCTCCCATGGCTCAGGCTATCTAGTGTTGTGTTTAAAAATCCTTTGCCAAATCCTAGGTCATCAAGATTTATTCCTATGCTTCCTTCTTAAAGTTTTATATTTTTAGCTCTTTGGCCCATTTTATGGTAGTCTTTGTGTATGGTGTGAGGCAGGGATCTGGTCGTCCAGTTTTCCCAGCAGCCTTTGTTGAGCAGATTACTCTTTCTCCACTTCATGGTCCAGACACTCTTGTTACAAATCAGGTGACCATAGATTAGTGAGTTTATTTCAGAACTTCCCACTTCCCATTCCCTTTCTGTGATCTGTATGTCCTTCCTTATCCCTGTACTATGCTGCCCAGTCTCCATTGCTTTGAAGTTGGGAGGTGCAAGCCCTTCAGTTTTGCTGAAACCCAAGGCCATGAACAGTTGTACACTGGCCAACTAGATGACCAAGACAGTAGCCAGATTCCTAGAAAGACATCGGTCAAGCTGACTTGATATGAAATAATTTTAATAGATGTATAACAGCTGAACAGAGAGAATTAGTAATCTAAAATCTGTCCATGGAGAAATCACTAACAAAATACCAGCAAAGCAAATCCAGCGACATAAACAGGATCACACACCGTGGCCAAGTGCAGTTCAGCCCAGGAATGCAGAGTTGGTTTATCGCTGGAAAGTCAGCGTCACCCGTCATGTCAGCAGAGTAAGAAATAATTGTCACATGGCCTCAATAGATCAAGACTAGGCATTTGACAAAATCCAGCACTCTCAATGCAAAACACTCAGCAAACTAGGAATAGAAAGAAATTTCATCAGCTCAATAAAGAGCATCAGCACAGCACCGAGAGCTGTCAGACTTCATGGCGAGAGGCAGGTTGCTTCCCTCAGGTCAGGAGCAGACGGGTGCCCGTTCTGCACTTCCGTGCGGCACGTGCTGGGGCTGTGGAGCCAGACCAGTAAAAAGGAAAATGAAACACACCCTACTGAAAAGCAGGACGGAAAACAATTTGCATTTGTGGACAGCAGATCTTGTGCATGCAAGGAAGTCCTGGGGGAACCTTAAAACTGATAAATGAGTTCAGGAAGCTCATACAATATAAAATAAATATAGAAAAATCAGTCATATTTCTGTATATTTGTAATGAACATCCAATGAAACCGATGAAACTGAGCTCGGCACGTTGGCGCATACCTGTCTGTAGCCCAGCACTTGGGAGGGTGAGGTAGGAGGACGGTTGTGGGTTTGAGGCTGCCTCAACTACATACAATAGAAGGCCAGCCTGAGCCAAAAAAAAATAAATAAATAAAAACAAACCATAAGTAAACACATAGAAAAGAAAAAGAAATTAATGGAAACATTCTATTTGCAATAGTATCAAGCATAATAAAATATCAGGAATAAATTTAGCAAAAAATTATAAAATTTATACTCTGAATACTACAAAACAATGTTGAATCAAGAAAGACCTAAATAAATGTTAAGCGCCCCACAGCGGTGGATTGGAAAATGTGGCATCATATACGATCCTGTCCATCCCCGCTGCGGTAGCTGGAGGACATTCGTAACCTGTGTGGTGTCCACAGGACCTGGAAGAGCCAAAGCAGCCTTGAGACAAACAGTGGAGGGGTTGCGGGGCCCCACCCCCACTTCAGCTTATTGTGAAAATTCTCAAACGTATGCAGGTGGACCGAGAGAGGGTACCTTGAACTCCCACACAGCTGTCACTCAGCTTTTGTTTTGTTTTTTATTTGACCAAATTCAATCTTTATTCTTTTTAAAATATATTCTAGTGCCTGTTAACTTTATAAAATATTGGGTTTCAGTGTGGTGCTTTCGTGCACATGTATGTGGTCGCGTCTCTTCCCCACTGCCCTGGCCCTCCTCCCTCTCCCTCCCTTCCTCCCTTCCTTGCTTCATCTACTAAGTCTCCTTTTCCTTCAGCTGTCTTTTTTAGGTTTCACATATTAGGGGAAACGTGATTCTTGTCTTCCTGAGTCTGGCTTATTTTACTTAACATGACGTCAGGTTCCTTGCACTTCCTGCACGTGACATAGTGTCTTAGTTACTTTTTACTCATTGCCGAGACAAAATACCTGACGCCCAAAATTAGGGAAGAAAAGGTTTATTCTTACAGTTTCTTGGGAGTTTCAGTCCTTACTTAAGTTGGCTCCAAGGCAGTGGCAGGGCCGCCGTTCATGGCAGCCGCAAGCGGCAAGGCGTGCTCGCGAGAGAGAAGGGGGAAGTGCAGAAGCACAAGAGGAAGACCCGCCTTCCCTTACGCTGTATCTCAGCTCCACCCCTGGGCGTGTGCAGCGCTCACATTGCCAATCCCAGCGCTAGACAACAAACTGAACACAAGCACTAGACTCAGCCCCATCAAAAGTATGAGGACTTGGGGGGACATAGCATACCCAATACATAGTTTCATGCTTCTTTCTGGCCGAGTGATCTCCGTTGTGTGTTTTCTGTATCCATTCACCTGTTGATGGGCACCCATGCTGTCTATATCTTATCTGTTGTGAATGTGGCCACAGTAAATGTGGATGTGCAGATGTCCCCTTAATACGCCGACTTTATTCCTTTGGGTGTATTCCGGGGTGGCGTAGCTGGGTCACGTGGCAGCTGTAGCTTTAGTTTTTGAGGACCCTCCTGCAGATGTCCACAGTGGCAGTGTAGTTGCGTTCCCACCAGCAGCACGCAGGGCTCCTTCTTGTCAGCCTTGGTTATTTCTTGAATTCTTGATGGTAGCCATTCTGACTGGGAAGAGATGCAATCTGGAAGTAATCTTGATTTGTGTTTCCCTAATGGCTAAAGGTGTTGAATATGCTTTTCATATACTTACTGGCCATTTGCAGTTCTTTTGTGACGTACCTGTTCATTTGCCATTTATTGATTTTGTAGTGATGTTTTTAGTTCTTTGTATAATCTGAATGTTAGTCCCTTGTTAGAAGAGTAGCTGACAGGTTTTCTTCCACTCTGTAAGCTGTCTCTTCACTGTGTTGGTTGTTTCCCTTGCTTATAGAAACTTTAATTTGCTGTAGTACCATCTGATTCTTGTTCCTATTTCCTGTGCTGTTGGAGTCCTGTGCGGGATGTCTGTGCCTGGGCCTATGTCTTCAAGGGGCTCCTCTGTGTTTTCTTCTAGCAGTTTTTAAGTTTTAGGTCTTATACCTAGGTCTTTGCTGCATTTTGAGTTAATTATGCACAGGGCAGCTGGGTTAATGTTCCGTGCTGGTGTCCGGTTTCTTCTCTCCAGCGTATGCTTTCAGCTCCTTGTCCAGAAGCAGGAGGCTGTGGTTGCACGGATTTGTTTCTGTGTCCTCTGTTCCATTGGTCCACATACCTGTTTTTTTGTCAGTGCCATGGTGTTTTTGTTACTGTGGCTTTGTGGTATAATTTGAAATCAGAATTTGAAATCAGATATTGTGATGCTTCCTGCCTTGTTTTGTTGTTGCTGCTGTTGTTTTTTTGTTGTGTTTTGTTTTGTTTTGCTCACGGTTACATTAGTTCTTCTGTGTCTTGTATTTGCATGTGAATTTGGGGTTGCGTTTTCTGCTTCTGTGCAGGTTGTCATTGGAATTTTGATGGAGATTGTGTTGATGCTCTAGCTCTCTCTCTCTCTCTCTTTTTTTTTTTTTTTCCGGCACCGGGGGTTTAACCCACAACCTCCCCCCTGTAAGACAGGCGCTTAAGCCACTGAGTCAAACTCCCAGCCCTGGTTTTTTGAGGCAGGGTCTCACTGTGTAGCTCAGGACAGCCTTGCGCTCACGTTGTAGCCCAAGCTGGCCTCGAACTCACAACGCTCCTCCTACCTCAGCCTCCTGAGTGCTGGGATTCTTTTTCCTCTTTGGCAGGTTGATTCCTACGTTTTTTGGTTTTGTTTCTTGAAGCTATTGTGGATGGAATCGTGTCCTGATTTCTTTCTCAGCTTACTCATTTTCGGTGCCAATGTTGTGTCCTGTCTTGGTTCTTAAAGGAGTCTTTAATCATCTCTGCTCTGTCTTGGGCCAGGCGTGGATCGTTTCCTAGAGTCCACCAGTGACGCAGAGTGCTTCTTAATCTTCCGTTTCATGTAAGTGATGACAGATTGCAGTGTCTAGTAAGCGACGAGGGGATCCTCACTGGCTTCACTGTACCCAGCCGCTGGGGCTCCCTACCAGCTGGTTTTGAAGGTGTGGCAGGAATGACGCCCACACGATCGCTGGGGAGTGATGGGGGTCTGGAGAGCATTTCTCCCCAGCCTCCCGAGTCACCTGTGTTTCCCAGCTTCGTGAAGTCAACCAAGGGAGTGTCTTGAGGGACACCAGGAGGAAACCTGCCCAACCCCAACAACTTGTCCATATCCGCAACTTCACACGCAGCAGGTGCTGGGGTCCTGGGGTGCTCATTTCATCATCAGCTCAGCTTGGAGGGTGGCGCTGTTTGCCAAATTTCTCCAGGTGCTGCTGGTGTTTCCAGTCCAGCTCTGTGTCCACACACACACGTGTGCATCCAGCTGTGTGCACAGCTACATGCACCTGCCTGCACACACAGCCGTGGGTGCAAATCTGCACACATCATTCAGGTGCATGAAGTCCATGCGCACATAGGCCCACACACGGGATATGTACACATATCTGTGCATGCACACTTGTACTCACACACATGCACGCACACTCCCACTCCATACACGCGCTTTTTCTTGAGTGGGTCGCAGCAGCCTGACCTGCCGTCTCTGTGGTCTCTGCCGTCTCCAAGGGACTGCCGCGCCCTGCACAGTCACGGTGCCCCTGCCATACCCCAGGAGCCTGTGATGGCTCTGTCTGTGCTCTGACCAGTAGGCCCTGTTCAGGTGGCCCCTGTTGTCCTGATAATGTCCTTGATGCCACAGGGTTGCATTTCCTTTGGACTGTCCTGGAGCCGCCCTGGGACTGGACATGGTGGAGGTGATCCTGACCCTGGAGCGTCTTCCTCTGCAGTGGCTCCTCCTGCCCTCCATCTTTGCTGACCGGGGGCCTCCAGAGTCCCACCTTATAGCAATGGTGTCCTGTGCTCAGGACGCATCCAGCTGCTTCCTTCAGTTTGGATCAGCCTTCTGCTAGGAGCGCTGGCCAGATGGCCGTGTGCAGGAGAGGCGGCAGGTGCTAGCAGAAAGGGCCCCCTGCCAGCACTGATCCTGGGGGCTCGCTGCCCTTGGCCCCTCTCCACCCCAGACAACCCTCCGCACACTTGGTCCCCTTCCTGGGGAAGCCCTGGTCCTGTGCTCTCCTGGGGGTCATGAAGAGCCCAAAGGGTTCAGTCACCCAGTGGAGCATTTGGATTTGGGGCTGGTGGCCCCTGTGCTCTACCAGGCAGTAGGGACCCCAGAGCCTAGGACCCGGCCCGGGCACACATGCCTGGTATGAGCATGGGCCTGGCCCAAGAGCAAAACCTGCGCGTTGGTGGGGGGTGTCTGTGGTTGTCCCCAGCCTGCATTTGACTGAGCAAGGAAGTGGGAAGACTGCAGTCTCTGGTTAGAGATCAGGCTGGTGTCGCGGTAGGGCTGGGCAGTGGGTCCCAGGTGACCGAGCGCCCACAGGGAGGGAGGTGTTGGGCCTCCAGTGGCTGGGGCCACCTCCAGCCGTTCCACATGCTTCAGGGAGCCCCTGCGGAGGTGACCCAGCCTCGGCCAGCAGAGCTGTGTCCCAGCAGAGGGCCTTCGGCGGGCATTGCCGGAGCTCGGCCCTTTATCCTTGTGTCCTGCAAAGTGGCCACGAGACCGTGTAGAAGTGTGAGACAGTCATCAACCAGGGGGCCCCGAAGGGTGAAAAGCTGTGTTTTATGTTCTGAAGGCAGTGAGAAAAAGTTGCAGGGTTGCGTACTTGCTGGATGTGCTGTCTCACGGAGCGGGTAGCCACAAGGCACGGTGGTAACCAGGCCTGGGGCTGGCCAGGATCTGGTGGGCACCCCTCCCCCGGCTCCGACCAGGGTGCCCCTCCCTATCACTTATGCCACCCCCTGCTGCCTGGGAAGCCAGTTTCCTCCCGTTACATGTGGGTGTTCTGTGAAAACGAAGACCACATTATTCAGGAATCCAGGGCAGCCTGCGACAAGACAGAACAGACCCTGGTTGGGGCCGGGACCCCCAGGGGACTACTGCAGAGGGGTGTCCTCGAGAACACAGGGCCCCCGGGCCTGCAGCAGGTGTGGTGGCTTCTGGGGTCCAGGCCGAGCCGTGGAGTTGCCCACCAGGGTACGTGGGTCCCTGCTGCAGTAACGCCCAGCTCCCAGGAGTCCCTGGGCCCCGGGGGCTCCCGCGGCTGCACTGTGCACCAGTAGAGGCTCGTCGTGACCGCCCCGGAGGACCTGGCGCTCAGTGGCCGCTCTGGAGGCGGATCTGTCCACGTCTCCTCAGCAGTGTCTCCACTCCCCGGCATGGCAGGCAGAGGGTAGCCGTGCATAGCTCCAGGGACCCTGGAGACCAAGGGATGACATGCGGGCCCCTCAGGGCCCTCAAGGAGGTGGATGCCTGGACTTGGGACTCGAATGGCTGCAAGTAGGGGTCTGGGCAGGGTGTGGCTGGGCAGCCAGGCTGGACACTGCCCGTGTGTAACAGCAGGTCCTGGGGTGGAGGCGGCTTTCCTGGGCTTTGAGCGCAGGCCCCTGTGGGGCAGCTCGCTTTCCAGGGTCCATGCTGTGAAGGTCTCTGTGTGGGCAGCCACAGCTCCAGCACCCACGTGCACTGCCAGTGTTCCAGCCACTCAGTAGTTCGGAGCCACTATTACTGGGCGTTGTTGCCTAGCAACAGAATCACACTTCCTCATCAGGTTGCCAGGGGAACAGCAGAGTCAGCCCCTGGTTGGACTCACATGCAGACGCCAAAGGCTGTGGGCAGTGGCCAGAGCTGCAGTGGCACAGGGTACTGGCCAAGTCCTCTCATGGGATCCTCTGCTCGGATGGGGTCTGTCCTCTCTCCGTCCCTCTCCCCAGGGACTGGGGCACTGTCTGGACTTCTGTCACGTGAGCCCCACTGTCCCTGTGCACCCCGTACCTCCCTGTGCCTGGGGCTGCAGGAGACTGGCCAGGCCTCGCTAGAGGGGCCGACAACTCCCTGATGGCCCCAGTGCACCTTGTCTGAGCACACGGACATGACAGGGGGACCAGGCACAGGCGGGACCTGTCACGGCCGGAGCGGGGCAGGGAGCGGGCGCCTCTGTGCTGTGCCCTGTGAGCATACCTGTGCCCGGGTGAGGGAGGGAGCGTGTGCGAGTGTGTGAGTGCGTGTGGTGCAGCGCACGCCTGGAGGGGCTCTGTTGGGCCTGCACAGCACCAGTGCAGGACCTGGAGGGCTCCAAGGAGGCTGGGTGTACCTGGATCCGCCTGGGCTTCTGCACTGAGCGTGGTCATGGGGCCAGCGTGTCCGGGGCCTAGGAGCGACTGTCTGGACACCCAGTCAGCAGTGCAGGGCCAGGCCTGGGCGTCCCCCACAACTGTGAGCCCTTGGAGGCAGGCTGAATCTGGGTTCCCCCTTGGTATGTGCAGGTCGGGGAGGCGTCTCCGGAGTCTGTGTCCTGAGATTGCACAGAGATACCCGAGACCTGAAATCGCATAGCAGCAGAGAATTTTCCAGCAGAGACCGCCCCGTGCATCTCGGGGATAAGCTCATGGTGCAGAGATGCCCTGCTCGGCTGTTGGAGGCTGTCCTGGTCCTGGACATCCAAGCCCTGACCTTTGGCCAGCGATCGATGGATGGCTCCTCCTTGCCCCAGACAGCTGGGGACACGTCGTGGGGCTGTTTCATCACAGCTGCAGCCCAGCTGCAGAGCCTGGCTGGGACGGGGCAGCAGCGCTGGCCCTGCAGCCTGCAGAAGGTGACCAGGAGGGACTTGGGCAGAGGCGAGGAGGTGGGGTGAGGAGGCGGGGAGGGCGTGAATGGTGCTGGGCGGGGCATGGAGGCCGCTGCGTGTGCAGGGGCTGGCTGCGAGTATGACCACGAGTACAGACCACCTGGTGCCGCCTGACTCTGCCTGTTGTGTCCCTGTGCTCTGAGCTGGGCCCTCAACCTGTGCCTCGGTTTCCCTGCCCCACCTGGCACAGGGCCCCGGGGATGTTCTAGGTGGGCCAGTTTACTCCTGTCCAGCTGGGTCCTTTTGTCAGTAGGGAAACTGAGGCATGAGGACGGGGCTTAGCAGGGTCACTGCCGTGGAGATCAGTGCTCCTCCTGCCCCCATAGGTGCCCGGGTAGTGAGCCCAGCAGCACGAGCAGGCAAAGCCAGGGCCTCTCCAGCCTGGGGTGAGCCCGGCCCAGTCCCCCGCCCTGGCCTCATAGCTGCCCCATCCTGAAGCAGCAGCATCTCGGGCAGGACCAGGCTCCAAGGGACCAGGCTCCAAGGTGCTGCCCAGGCTCCGAGGCCTGGAGACCTGAACGGCACCTGTGCCCCAGGACAGAGCTGGACACGGCTGGCCTGGGCTCAGCTCAGCTCAGCCGGAAGTAACTGGCGCGCGGGTGCTGCTGCTTTCTGGTAGGGCTGAGCCACCCACGTGGGGGCTGTGTGCCGCCCCAGGCTGGAGTGGCCGGCGGCGAGGGACGTGTCCTGCAGAGGCCACGCAGGCCCCCGAGCTCAGTCCGTGACTTCCTGGCTGGGCGGCCCCATCCTGCGGGGCACTTGTGTGTGGGCTTCCGTGGAGCCTCCTTCCTCCAGTGGCACTGGTGGGAGGCAGCAGGCTTTGCCCTGCAGGCTGGGGCCCGGCGGGAACGTGGACGGTGGGCAGGGTCGTGGGGCAGCAGGTGGGGCGGGCACCGTGGAACTCGGGCCCGGGCCAGCTGCCCCCGTGGTCGTGTCTGTGCAGTTTTGAGTGGTGGTGCAAGGCCTCACAGCAGTGCAAAACCTCAACTATCAGAGTGGCTTTAGTTCATCTGGTTTTTGCAAGCTCATTGATCCTTACAACTTCAAATCGAACCTATCACAGTGGCATAAGTCTGCCATTCCAGCACTCTAGGAGGCCGAGGCAGGAGGCTCACACATTCAAGGCCAGCCTGGGCAACTTAGTGAGTTACTGAGACCCTGATCTCAAAATAAAAAAATTTAAAAAGGGCCGCAGATGTAGCTTATTGTGAAGGCCCTGGTTCAATCCCCAGGATTGCAAACACCACCACTGACATTCCCACCAAAGGCTCTGTTTCCCCACAGCCTGCCCGCTCTCCCCGTCTGGCCGGGCTCCGGGAAGGGAGCCCTCGCACTCACAGTCGAAAGGTGCCTCTCCTAGCTGCGGCTCACAGGCGTGCAGCGCGAGGCCATGTGGGAAGCCACGCGGGAAGCTGGTGGTGCCCCCTTCTCCCCAGGGTCCACCCCAGATGCTGGGGCTGTGGGGCTGAGTCTCCCGCCCCAAGGGACCACCCAGCCCTGGGCTGGCCACGTGTCCAAGGAGCCCAGGGGGTGGAAGGACGCGGCGCCCCTTCTCCCCTCGCAGCGAGGCTGTGCAGGAGCCTTTACCACTGGGGATGGTGGCCCCCAGAAGGCTCTGCGGCCTGTCCCCTACTTGCTTTCCAAAGGCCAAGTGCCGGGGCCAGGCAGCTGAGGATTGATAAGGCCGTGAGCTGTCCTCTGCCTCCCTGTTGATGTCCACCTGTGTGCGGTTGGCCAGGGTCCAGCATATCGCAAGGATTGGTTCAGTGATGCCAGTAGGACCTGGAAAGCTGCAGTGCTGGGGATCACGGGCCGCTGGCGGGCGGCCCTGGTCCCAGGTCTGCGTGGGTGGGAAGGCTGAACCTGGAAGGCGACTGGGCCCTCCCCTCGACACCTCCCACCTCTGAGGCAGCAGCTGGATCAGAATTGGAATGAGTTCCAGTTTTACCACAGAGCGGTGGCCCCAGGCCAGGGCTCCGGCATTCTGGACTGTGGGGAGGGTGGGCCAGCTGCTGCCGGGTGTCCCCAGGGGCGTGGGCCTGGCCTGCAGCCCCCCAGCCCACACATCCCCCCGGCAGAAACCCGCAGCTCCCAGGCCCGGGGAGAGTGGGAGACACCCCGCCCACATTCCTCAGTGCCCCCCAGCCTCTCCCCGGGCGTGGAGGAAGCAGTTACCAGTCTGAAAGTGCTGGTCACCTTGGTCCCTCCCGCGTGAGTGGCAGGAGGAGCGGCCAGGCCGGGCTGGGGAAGTGAAGGGGGGCGGAGAGGGCTGCCGGCCGGCCCCTCCTCCTGGCTGGCAGAGGCCGCCGGGTCCCGCCTCGCGCACAGCCCCGATGGCGCCCGACCCCAGCGGATTCCTGCGCCTGGTGCTCCTGCTCGCCTGCTGCCTGACACCCGCCCGGGCCACCCTGCTGACCCTGGACTGGCTCTGGTCCCCAAAGACCAGTGACTCCACAGTCGTGCCGGTCACCCAGCCCCAGGGCCGCCCCTCCCAGCATGGCCCCATGGAGCCAAGGACAGGCCCTGCCAGCACCCAGCTGGCCTCAGAGGAACAGGAGGCCACCTGGAGCGAGACCCCTGCTCCCCGCGTCACCCCCGCCTCCCTGGCTGCCCCCGCTGCGAGCCTGGACTTGAAGGAGGAGAACATCGCGGGCGTTGGTGCTAAGATCCTGAACGTGGCCCAGGGCATTCGGAGCTTCATCCAGCTGTGGGACGATGCTGCCCCAACCAGGACCCCTGCTGCCGAAGGGACGCCCGCTACCTCAACCCCCATGGACCTGCGCACTCTTGCGGGACCTTCTAGTGACCCACAGGACAGCGGGGCCACTCTCTGGCCCAGTCATGGAGCCCCAGGGCTTCTGGGCACCCAGACAGCCGAGGCTGGTGCCCTGGCCGTGTCCACCCAGCCACCTCCTTCCCTGGGTAGGTCCCCGGCACTGCCGAGGGGATCCCCCGTGCCACCTGTGTCCCCAGATAGAGCTGCTCTCTCTGCTGCCCAGGGCGGGGCCCCTCTGTGGGGCAGCCAGCGACTCCGTGGACGTCCCGACTTCCTCCGGGTGCTTTCTGTGGTGACGGGTGCACCCTCCGCTCTCTCCTCTGGCCCCTCGGCCTGGCTCTCTCTGGCGGCTGTGGAACCTTTCCCTGGGGTCCTTGGTGCGTGGGCCTCTCCTGCAGCTTCTTCTGAGGGGCCTGGGCTCGCTAACCGCTCTGCACTGCGGGGTCTCGGCCCCCCGACACCCGACGGCCGCTGCCTGCCCCTGATGCCTGCCCTGCCCGTCTGCAGCCGCCTGGGCGTCGAGCACTCCTGGCTGCCCAACCACCTGCGCCACGGGGACAGCGAGGAGGTGCAGGCGGCCGCGCGGGCCTGGGGGGGCCTCCTGCAGTCGCACTGCCACCCCTTCCTCGCCTGGTTCTTCTGCCTGCTGCTGGCGCCCCACTGCGGCCCTGGCCCGCCGCTGCCCCTGCCGCCCTGCCGCCAGTTCTGTGAGGCTGTGGAGGACGCGTGCTGGAGCCGCCTGGACGGGGGCCGGCTGCCTGTGGCTTGTGCCACGCTGCGCGCCCAGGAGGACGGGCGCTGTGTGTTCATTGGGCCGGCAGCAGGTAACCGCCTGGCCCTTCCCCCAGGGCCTGGCAGGGAGGCCGGTGGGGCTGTGGAGTCGTGGCCGCAGGCTGCAATGGCAGGCGCCATGGTGTCACCGAGGGGATGTGGCCAGGGGCTCCGTGCTGCTGCCGGTGCTGGGGACACCATGATTCGGTCCTCGTTGTGGTTCTGGGACAGCCCACAGTCCCCTCCGTCACACCGGGAAACTGAAGCACAGAGCTGCAGCTTGGCCTGCGCGCCGGCCCTTACACTTCACTGTTTACGTGGCCATGGAGGCAGGGAGGGGTCCTCAAAGGTTGCGAGACCTGGCTGCGTCCAGGGCTTGCACAGCCCCCGCCTCCTGGGTGTGCGCCAGGCACCTGCCTGCCGTGACTGCACCCCGCCCTGCGGCTGGCCTGTCGCTGCTGCTGGCCGGTGTGGGCAGCAGGGATGGGAGAGAGGAGGGGGCGGGTAGCGGTCAGGCCCCACAGTGCCCCCACTGGTCCCATTCCAGCTCCTCCTCAGCCTGTGTGTGCCTTATGGCTGTGGCCGTGCTATGGGACGTGGGTGTCCTGTCCTCCATGCCTGCAGCTGCGGCCTTGACCCTGGGTCAGGTGGGGCAACGGCGCAGTAACTGTCAGGATGCCGTGCACTGGGCTGCCTGGGCCGGGGTTCCTTGCGAGTCTCGGCCAGTTTGGCTCAGCAAAGGCCAGAGTCCCCTGACCTCTGCAGGCCTGGGGTGCAGGTAGGGCGTGGGAAGGGCAGGGCCAGGCACAGAGGGTGCCCAGCCCCAGCACAGGGGCCCCGAGGGCCGGACCTCAGGCCTGGAGGGTGTGAGCTGGGTGGCTGTGCACACGCTGGTGGTGTATGTGTCTCTGTCTGTGTATGTGTGTGCGCGCGTGGTGTATGTGTCTGTGTCCATGTATGCAGCCCTGTTCCTGGCACCTGCGCACTCCCCATCTCTGGAACAACCAAGGCAGCCCAGACCACACGGGGCGCTGCCTCAGTGCGGCTGGTCGAACCCCTTGCTCCGGTCCCGTGCGGGTGACTGTCCCGTGGGAGCCCAGGCAGCTCAAGCAAGCCAGCCTCCTTCCGGGGGGCCCTGCAGCCCAGGGTCAAGCTTGGGGAGCCAGGTCCCCTGCTGGCGAGGCTTGGTCACGTGAGGTTCAGGCTGGGCTGGTTCTGGGAGGCGTGGGCGAGGAGTTTCTCTCGCTGCGACCAGCTGGTCAGCCAGCGCCTGAAAGGGACTTTTCAGGGAACATCTGGCCACATTGGCTGTGTCCCCAGAAGGGCCCATGGGGGCTCTTCCATCAGGATGCTGACCCGTGTGCCTGTAGGCCAGAGGTGGGCGGCACACGTCATCAGGCCAGGGCCTCCCAGGCGTGGCTGGCAGGGGAGGGTCCCCATCCTCGGACCCCTCCCTGGGTCCTCCAGGGCATGGCCCCCATACCTGTTCGCTTGTCACCCAGCTCGAGGTGGGCAGGAGGGGGAGGAAGGGGCCTTGGTGCCTGGTCCCTCAGAGGTGGCTGTGAGGTCCTGGGGTTGAAGCCCTGGGCGCTGACCCTCGCCGGCGACCCCAGCCGGTTTGGTCAGGGAGGTGCGGGGCAGGGAGGAGGAGCCCCCGCAGGAGGGAGCCAGACCTGCCGCCCTCCACGCCTGTGCAGAGCCTTCCGGTGCCTTCCCCACGCGTGGGCTCTGCTCATGGGCCTCACCTGTCCCCAGGTCCTGCACACCTGGGCCTGCAGGGCTGCTGCACCCAGGCCGCCTCTGCCCACCCACGTCCCTCCCAAAGCTGCTGAGCGTGACCAGGCCGGGCTGTGCGGGCTGCTGTCCGGCAGCTGCTGCCTCCGGGAAGCCTGCATTGCCTGAGAGTGACGTGGAGCCCAGGTCTGCGTGAGGCCTGGGCACTGGGCCTTGGGGATGAGGACGGCCGTGGAGGAGGCATCCTGAGGGCTGGAGAGGAGCCCAGGGCCCCACCTCACTCCTCCAGCCAGGTGTGGGCCTTCGAAGTATTACTGCTCTTCAGAACGCTTCAGTTAACTCGTGGTTTCTGTTTAACTTTGATTCAAAAAGGAGACAAGACCACCTCCATGGAAAAATACCTAAGTGCTCATCTCTCGTGCTTCTCGACCTGTAAATGCTTTCTGCATGAGCTGAGTGCGCTCCCCAGGGACTCCCGTCTGCCGCACGCAGCAGCTGTGACCCGGCCCTGCCCGGGGTGGGCTGGGTGCGAGAACCCCATGCTGTGCACGCTGCAGGTTTCGTGCACATGTGCGTCCTGGAATGCTCACCGTGCTGGCGTCGAGTGACAGACGTGCCACGTGGCGTGGCCACATTTTTGTCTTGTGCGAGGCGCTGCAGTGTTGTTGCCGCTGTTGCCGGGCGGGATGCTCAGTCTCGTCACCCTGTGTCCCGGGAACTCCGGGCTCAGCATCTCCTCTTCGTCCCCTCCCACCCTGCGTCTGGGACTCCTCTCCTGGATGAGACTGTGTGGGGCTCGTCTCTCTTGGCCTGCCCGGCGCTGCGCCCTCCGGGCCGGCCCTGTGTCGTGTTGACGGGCTGCCTCTCCCGCTCTCTGGAGGAGACGGTGTGGGACTCGTCTCTCTTGGTCTGCCCGGTGCTGCGCCCTCCGGGCCGGCCCCGTGTCGTGTTGATGGGCGGCCTTTCCCGCTCTCTGGAGGAGACGGTGTGGGGCTCGTCTCTCTTGGCCTGCCCGGCGCTGCGCCCTCCGGGCCGGCCCTGTGTCGTGTTGACGGGCGGCCTTTCCCGCTCTCTGGAGGAGACGGTGTGGGACTCGTCTCTCTTGGTCTGCCCGGCGCTGCGCCCTCCGGGCCGGCCCCGTGTCATGTTGACGGGCTGCCTTTCCCGCTCTCTGGAGGAGACGGTGTGGGGCTCGTCTCTCTTGGCCTGCCCGGCGCTGCGCCCTCCGGGCCGGCCCCGTGTCGTGTTGACGGGCTGCCTTTCCTGCTCTCTGGAGCCGCGCTTGTGTCTGTGCCAGGTTTTCTCTGCCTGTTCCTGCAGCGTGGCACAGATGGTTCCACTTCCGGGCTTTGCGGCTAGCGTTACGGGGTACTGCTGGCGAATGTGGGGTGCTGCGTCTCTTTTTGCCCGAGTGCCGGGTCACGGGGATCAGTTCTGGGTTTTGGGGGACCCTGCCTGCTGTTTCTCTAATCATGTCTAGGTTGTAAGTGAGGCTGCTGTGAGCCGCAATGTGCGCGAATGTCTCTGAGACCTTGCGTTCGGTGGCTGAGTTCACCCCAGAACTGCTGGGTCCCGCAGAGGCTCAAGCTTTCACTTTTTCAGGGGCCCTGGATCCTGTCTGCGCCTCAGGCGGCCCTCGGCACTGCACACGGGTTCTGGCTTCGCCAGGCCCTCCCCAGCGCCTTCTGCTGTGTTTTGGCCTCAGCACCATCCTGCCGGCCCTCGCACGGGTGTGAAGCGCTGTCTCGTGTGGGAGTCCCACTCCCTGCCGATCCGTGTCGGCTGTGCCTGATGTTTATGTGTCCCTTCGGGAGACGTCCGCACCAGCTCTTGCCCTCTTTGAGTCAGTTGCTTTGCTGTCATTGATGAACCTGAGGGATTCTTTTGTGCTCTGGGTATTAACCGCTTGGGAGAATTACAATATGCAAGTATTTCCTCCCGTTCTGTGGGCTATCTTTATTGTTTTTGATGCAGAGTGTAAAATTTTTTTTCATGGACCCCAATCTGTGTTTTTCTGCATTGTGTGTGCATGTGGTGTTATCGCCAAACCAGATGTCCTGGCGCTTTTGGGCTTTGTGTTCTTTCAGTAGTGCTGTAGCCAGGCCTGTCCTTGAAGTCTTTCTCCTTGTCGATGCCAGTGATCGGTGAGGCCCCAGCTTCACGCGGTCTTCCCGGCGCTGCTGGTCGACAAGACCGTCCTTTCCCCTGGAAGGGAGTCGGGGCACCTTGTCAGAAGGCGGCAGATAGAGCCTTTGCTTGTCTTATGACCGCCGCTCCCTCCTCACTGGTCTGCGTCTTTGCTGGCATAAACTTCCTCGTGCAGAGACGATCCGGTCAGATGCGCTCAAGCAGGACAATGCGGAAGGAAATCACAAGCAGGTGAGCTGCCTGGAGCTTTCCTGCCCCTGCGAGAATGGCGTCGGTGTGATCCTCCCAGCCTTGCCAAAGGGAGCGACGGGAATCCCTGGCCGGGGGCTCGGGCTGGGCGCCCAGCTGGCTCTGGGAGACTGCAAGCGCGTGGCCTGCGAGAGCCCGCCAGACATGTGCCACAGCCCCACACATCCAGCACGTGTCTCCACTGTGCCCACTGGAGCCCTGACCAAGGAGGCAGCCACGGCAGTGGGGGACAAGGAGCACAAGGAGGCTGCAGGTGGAGCAGAGAGGAAGCCGGAGAGGCCCACACGGGTGCCAGGTCTTCCATCCTGCTGAACCTCAGTGCTGGGGCAAGGTGGGTGTGGCCAGGCGGGGGCCTGAGGTCCACTAGGTCACCTTGGTGCTGACATCTGCTATGTCCCTCGAGATTCGTGCTAACCGCTCACCCCACTAGGAGGTGAGGGCTCTGGGGGTCAGGGAGCCCCGAGAGCCCTGACCCCAGAACTGGGGTTAGTGCCTTGTGAAGGCTCGAGGTTGAGGGGAGCAGGTTTGCGCTCCCGTCCCTTCTGCTACCCGAGAATGCGGCACTGGTTGCCTCGGAGGCTCGGCCAGCAGCGCCCGCCTCGGTGTGGAGGGGCCCGGCCTCCAGAGCCTGGAGAAGTAGCTTCTGTTCTAAGTCGCCGTCTGTGGCATTCGCCCACGGCAGCACACTCGGACCGAGACCTCACAGCCTGACTTCTGACCCGGGACCACAGGCTGTTGCTGCTTGTTTTTGCTCCCTCAGCTTCTCTCAGGACGTTCTGCAGTTTCCGTGGCTCACGTCTTTCACCTTCTGGGCTAGGTCGGGCCCTGAGCCCCTTCTCTCTTTAATGTCGTCACTCTGGGGCTCCGTGTTGGTCACTTCCTTCCACGCTGCTCACTGCATGAGAAGAGGAGAGCGGTGGTTCCTGGGCGCTCCCTTTGCGTGCTGCCGCTTTGCTAAGCTCGGTATTTCTGATAGATCATGGTGATTGAGTCAAATGTTGGGATACTCAATCTAAAGCGGCGCAAGAATCAGAGAAGAGAGGCGGCAGGGTAGAAAAAGTTTAATGCGGGTGCGGAGGGAGCCATCACAGAAAGGACTCTGTGACAGCTCTGCTGGCACAGGGCGGGGGACTGGCTTAAATAAACTCGGACAGGGGAAAGTAACGTAACTTCCTTAGGAGGTAGTGGCCTAATGGGATTGGACTAAGCTTGGGCAGAGGCGGGAGTTAGGAAGTCTACGTAACTTCCTTGGGGGAGGTAGTGAGGCGGGATTTAGGGAGTCGACGTAACCTCCTTTATGAGGTAGTGACAGTTGATTGGGCTATTTTTCACGCGCACGGGTTTTGCCAAGGGTTTATGGGGAGAAGAAGTCACGGAGATTGCTGGGAAGAAGGAGCTAGGCACCATGATCACTCATCATCCACCCAGCCGTAGGGCTGGGTGGATCTCGGGCGGGGGAACCCCTCACATGGGTCCGCAGGGTTTTCTCCAGACAGCACCTTATCTGCAGACAGAGATAGCTCTATGCTTTCCTTTCCAGAGTGCAAGCTTCTCGCGTCTCTTTCTTGCCTTGTTTAGCTCGGGTGCAGTGGCACCGGGGAAAGCAGACTTGCCTGCCCATCCTTGCCTGGGGCAAACGCTCGCTGGTCACGCTGTGTGTGCTGGCAGCCCGGTTCTTCATTTGTAGCCTGCGTGGCGCCAAGATGGCATGCTGCTTCCTTATTGGTTGAGCGTTTTTGTCATGAAAAGTCTTGGATTTTGTCGATGCCTTTCCTGCCTCGGCTGGGATGACAGCGGGTTCTCGTGGCTTTGGTGTGGCCTTGATTTCCTTCGTCCATCCTGCACCTGGGAATCACCTGCTTGGCTGTGGCATGTGACCCCCTGGGCACCCTGGGCTCAATTTGCCGCCATTTTGTTGAGAATTTTTGCATCGATGTTTGTCAGGGATGTTGGCCTGGAGTTTTCTCTTCTTGTGGTGTCTTTGTCTGACTTTGCTGTCCAGTAGTGCTGACCTCACTGGGTAAGTTAGGAAGTTTCCGTCCTTCGTGGAGACGTTCCAGAGGGATTGTGCCGAGTTCTCCACATGTTTGGGGGAGCCCCCTGGAAGCCATCGGGCCCAGGGGTTTTCTTGATGAGGAGATTTTTGATTACTGATCAAGTCTTGTCCCTGGTTATAGATCCACCCAGGGTTTCTGTTTCTTTGTCCTTTAGTCTTGGTAAGAATCTGTCCATTTCATCGACATTATTACCCAAGTTGTTGACCTTCTTTAATTTCTGTAGAATCGATAGTGTCCGAGCTTTGATCTTGGTAGCGTGAGACCTTTCTCTTTTTTTCTCAGTCTGATTAGTTAAAGGCTTGTCAGTCTTTTTGTTTGTTGATCTTTCCAGAGAACCAGCTTCTGGCTCATTGATTTTTTCGATGTTTTTCTGTCCTCTGCCTCGTTGACCTCTGCGCTCATCTTTACGCTCTTTTCCTTCTGCTACCTTGGGCTTAGTTTTCTTCTCCTCTTTCTAGTTCCTTAATATGTGAACTGAAGTCGTGTTGTTGATTTGAGGTCTTTTTGTTTTTTAGTGAAGTGTGGCTATGAATTCCACCCCTCCCCCGTGTTGTTTTCTTGTGTCCTGTAAGGTTTTATGTACTGTTTTCATTTTTGCTTGTCTCTAAGTATTTTTCTCATTTATCTTTTGATTTCTTCTTGATTCATTGGTCATTTGAGAACATTATTTAATTTTCACAAAATTTAAAATTCTCCCGTTTCGCTGCTTTGTTTGTATTTCTAGCTTCGTCTCCCTGTGGTTGGAGCCTGCATCTGAAGTCTGCTGAGGCTCCTCTGTGGCCTGGGCTTCTCGTCACCGCAGCGGTGCGTGCCCTGTCCCTGGCTGGGTTGTCCTGCGCGTGTCTGGGTCTGACTGGTCAGCTGTGTTGTGGAAGCCTCTGGGTCCTTCCCTGCCTCTGCCTGGCCGTTTTGTCCATTGCTGACAAGAGACCGACGTCTCCAGCCACGGTGCCGCGGTCTTCGGTTTCTCCTCCACTGCTCTGAGCTTCGTGTCATGTGTTTGGTGGACTGCTGTGAGGTGCGGAGATGGTGGTTGTTCCACCTTCCTGTGGTGAAGCTGTTAATGTCTCGTTCCCTCCTTTGTCCCATGTAGCCCACTTTGACTTAAGGTCCGTTTGGCATCAGCACAGCTGTCTTTGCTCTGGTTGCTGTTTTGGGGGATCGTCCCTTCCAGCGCCTTCACTCTCAGCCTGTTGGGGTCTTCGGATCTAACGCAAGCTCTTGTGGAGAGTCTGTCCTTGGATTATAGGTTGCGAAATCCATTCTGCCAGTCTCTGCCTTTAGGTTGAAGAGTTTCATCCATTTACATTTAAAGTGACTGAGGACAAGGACGTCTGTGGTTTGCTGGCTGCACCCTGTGTTCCGACAGTTTTGGCCTCATCCCTGCCTTGCTGTTCTCGTAGCTGTTTTCTGTAACCAAGTGTCGGCGTTCCTTTCCCCTTGCCTCTTGTGCACTCCTGTCGTTATCTTCTCTGTGACAGCCATGGGGCTTCATTTATCACCCTGCATCCTGGCCCTGGAATTTGCTCACCGCAGGCTCTGCGTAGTGACCCGCAGGTGCTGTGGCAGGCCCGTCCCCAGCCCTCTGGTCGCAGATGTCCCATGGTTGCCTCTTTGCAGTGTGTGCCCCAGGCATAAACCGAGAGCTTCTTGAAATCCATTTAGCTTATGTACAAAACAGGACGTGGGGTTACAAACCAAGTTACTGTGAGGCGAGCTTCAGACAGGTACTCGCGTTTCCAAGGGTCTGAGTCTAAGTTCTGCAGGGGACCACGTGGAGCTGAGCCCTTGCTGCAGGGGCACCGATGTCTCGGCGGCGTGTGTCTCTGTCGTCCGTCCCGTGACTTCCAGTCCCCACCCCGCACCCTTGCCCTCCCTCCGGCATTCTCGTGGGGGCCTAGTACCAGCTTTCCTTTATCAGGAGTGTCAGTTTCTCTCACTTTTGAGGGACAGTTTGGGCAGATGCCATGCCACGGCTTTTGGTGTGTCTGTCATTCTCCTCTCTGGTATTTAGACGCTGGCTTGGCAGGTTCCTGAGGCCTGGCGGTCCAGGAGAACCCATGGGTGCCTGGCATCCCCCAGGGTGCAGCTTGTCCTCTTGAGCTTTCCCTTCAGTGGTCGGCGTTCCTGCTAAGTCACTGTGGCAGCACCTAGCACAAGGAGGCACGAGAGCCTCTGTGGGCGACAGTGTGGCATCGGCACCGTCTCTGTGTCCATCTGCCGTTTGCCCCGTAATCGTCATGCAGCGAGGCAGCAGCGCTGGGGGCTCTGGGGGTCTCCCGTTCCAGGCTGTCCCTTCCTGTCTCAGTGGGATTTCAGCCAAGGGTCAATGACCCGCGTGCGTCAGGGCCCTGATGCCCCATGCTCCTCAGGGTGCTGGGCCTGAAATCCGTCGCCCTTTGCCCGCGATGGCTTTGCTGTGGATTCGGTTTTATCTGCACACCTGATGCAATGCTTGCTTTGTCTGTTTGTCTGATGTTTTTCCATCTTCACTGTTTTTGATGTTTTTCTGGCAACACAGAGCTGGATTTTCTTGCTGTGCTGTCTTTTCTTGATGTTTGCTCTCTGACCTACACAGTCTCCTTCTGTCTAAGGCAGGAGAGCGCCCCGGCCTGTGATGATGGAGTCCTTCGGACCTGTCCTGCCTCTTGATTTGTTTTTTAATTGCTTTTGTCTATTCCCGCAGATTCTGGGTTGTTATGACCTCTAGTTCCATGAGGACCTCAGTGTGTGTCTTGACCTAGAGGTCCTGAAAGCCCTGGTGGTGTCTCAGAAGCACCCAGTGCGCCTCTTCCTCACTGGAGCCAAGCGGGGCTGCGGGGGGTTCGGCCTGGCTTGCATGGTCAACGCACAGCTTCATGAGCTGGGCCCAGGTCCCAGCTGTCACAGATGATCTGACTGCTGCCCTGGTCAGGTCCCCACCCTACCCATTCCCAGTCTCACTGGAGGGGTGCAGGGGCTGCCTCCCTCCCGCCAGACTTCCTCTGAGCCCCAGCACAGCCCAGGCCCGCCTTGTGAAGGGAGGGAGCCCAGCTTCCGATCAAGGCAGCTGGGCTGCTGCTGGGTGTGGGGGACGGAGACCGTGGCTGTCACGAGTCTGTGATGCAGAGCTATCCAGTGACCTTAGGGCCTTGGCATGTGGAGGCCGCTTGCTTGGGAGCTAGGAATTTCATGGCAAGGAAATGGGAGGACTTTGGGAAGAGCCAGCTGTGCCTCCCTGCGGGCCCAGCCCAGGAGGTGGCAGCTGCTGCGTCCCTGTGCGTGTTAATCGGGGACAGGGCTCTGCCTGGGAAAGAGGTTGGTGGTTTCACCCTAGCACTCAGGCTGGTGGATCGCTGCTTCCCGGGATCACTGTGGCGTCAGCCCTAGGGCCCAGACCAGCTGCCCTCAGCCTTGGTGTGCAGATACGGAAGCCAGCCGTGTCCGTGACTGTCCTACTCCAGGCAGCATGGAAGGGGCCTCCTGCAGGAGGCAAGAGGAGACCAGAGGTCCCCGGATGCGGCCAGGCTGCCACATGGACATGCGAGGACGCACGTGCTGGGGGGCCACCCTCAATTTTCACCTTGTTCTAGGGGCGCGTGGGGATCGAGCAGGCCCTGTGACACTGAGGTTCCACGTCTCTTCCCTCCTGCTCTGCTCAGGAGCCCCGGTCAGCCTGGCCCTGCAGCCACCCTGTGACTCACACACATGCACTTGCAGACATGTGCACACGTGGGCACACACATGCACACACACACATCTCAGGTTACCCCATTCCAGGAGAGCCCTTGGCCACGGCCTGCCCACTGCCTGGCGTCCCTTCCTGTGCACGGTGCTGGCCAGGGCCCCGAGGGACAGTCTCCTGGAGTGGCACTGCTGTCCTGTGCCCAGTGGTGGCTGTGCCCCTGGATGTAGGTGGGCCCGGTCCCAGCGGGAAGGACAGGGCCTGAGGGTGCGGACGCAGGGCCGTGGCTGTGTGTGCGTGTGTGTGCTCACCTGTGCTCAGTGACTCCAGGGGACATGGGGCTTGGCGTGGGTGTGAGAGTCCTGCGGTGACTCCAGGTGACTCAGAGGACTGCAGACCGTGGGGGCACCCCCAAGTGCTGTATCCCTGGCACAGAGAGATCTGCAGTCCAGTGAGAAGCAGTGAGGGGCTGAAAGCTGCCACCTCCTGGGAGCCCAACATTGCCCCAGGCCCCGGAGACTCCCAAGGCGGCGGCTGGGCCAGAAAGGTTGGGGGCGAGAAGCCTCCCTCAGGGCCCAGGAGGGCGGCGCTCCTCCCTGTCTCTTCCCGGCCATCCCAGCCTGGAGGAAGCCCAGGGTGCTCGGGACCGGGTCCCCTCTTCCTGCAGTGCAGAGACGCTGTCCCTCCTGGGGTCCACTGCTCCTCCTGTCTGCTGGGGCCTGTGAGCCCGAGGGCAGGCGTCCCTGTGGCCTCTGTGTCCTTGTGGAGTATGCCTCACCTTTGGGTCCAGTGAGCGGGGCTGGCTCTGATGGTCACTGGTGACACGCCCAGAGGACCAGGACAGACCCGGCGTGTGGACCTGTCCTCCCTGGCTCGGTTTCCCCCGGTGCAGCCCCCTCAACTGCTGCCTTCTCTTTGCAGAGAGCACCGGCCAGGAGGTGGGGCTGCTGCAGCTCCTCGGGGAGCCCCTGCCCCAACAGGTCACGGCCATCAGTGACCCCGAGGTCGGGCCAGCCTACGTCTTTGGACCAGATGCCAACAGCGGCCAGGTGGCCCGGTACCACGTGCCCAGCCCCTTCTTCCGCGACTTCTCGCTGCTGTTCCACGTGCGGCCGGACACGGGGGCGGCAGGCGTGCTGCTTGCCATCACAGACGCGGCACAGGCAGCTGTGGCGCTGGGCGTGAAGCTCTCGGGGGTGCAGGACCAGCACCAGAACATCTCGCTGCTCTACACGGAGCCAGGCGCCAGCCAGACCCGCACGGCCGCCAGCTTCCGCCTGCCTGCCTTCGTGGGCCAGTGGACCCGCTTTGCGGTCAGTGTGGATGGTGGCTCCGTGGCGCTCTACGTGGACTGTGAGGAGTTCCAGAGGCTGCCGTTCACGCGGTCCCCACGGGGCCTGGAGCTGGAGCC